>CAUYSK010126990.1:0-20072 GCA_963575035.1 Avahi laniger
TAGCCAGGCATGGTGGCGCATGCCTGTAGTCCCAGCTACTTGGGAGGCTGAGACAGTAGGATTGCTTGAGTCCAGGAGTTTGAGGTTGCTGTGAGCTAGGCTGACACCACGGCACTCGCTCCAGGCAAGAGAGTGAGACTCTGTCTCAAAAAAAAAAAACTGCCTTTCTAGATTGTTTCCTCATAAAGGTACGTTTTTCATTTTCACACCTACTTTTGTTCTTCTGGAGGATTTTTTGCACATGCAAGCCTACATCATGATGGCGCCATTTCACTAACAGAGATCGAGAATAATATAAGCAGAAGAGTTGTTGCCAACAACCATTAAAGAAAGGAGATACCAGTGAGAAAAAAGCCAGGCAAAGGCAGGAGTAACTTGAGCAATGAGAAAAGGAAGTGGAAATATAAGAATTAATCTAATTTGAAATTAATCATTAAGGGGAAAATAACCCTAGTAAGTCTGTTCCACAACATCTTCTGTTCCTGGATATATATGTATTATTAACAATAATAACAACCAATATTACTAAGACTTACTTTGTGGCAGGCCCTGATCTATAAATTCCTCAGCCTCCTAGCACCTGGGACTACAGGCACATGCCACCATGTTCGGCCAATTTTTCTATTTTTAGTAGAGACAGGGTCTTGCTCTTCCCTCAGGTTAGTCTCAAACTCCTTAGCTCAAGCGATCCTCCCACCTGGGCCCCCTGAAGTCCTGGGCTGAGGCAGCAGGATCACTTGAGCCCAGCAGTTTGAGGTTGCTGTGAGCTAGGCTGATGCCATTGCACTCTAGCCTGGGCAAAAGAGGGAAACTCTGTCTCCGGAAAAAAAAAAAAAAAAAAAAACAGAGAACTTTTGGATGAACATTCTTGATCTGTCTTTTGCTTTTTCCAGATATCATCTCTTGAGATTGGTATTTCAGAATGAAACTTTCTTTTTTTTACTGTTGAGAAGACCCTTTTATGTTTTCTCTGGTGGCAAATAACCATTTTTGGATATAAATATAGTCTTCTGTATAGTTGTATGAGAGTCTCTTATATGTGTTTGGAATTTTTTTTTTTTTTTTTTTTGAGACAGGGTCTCACTCCGTTGCCTGGGCTAGAGTGCAGTGGTGTCATCATAGCTCACTGCACCTCAAGCAGTCCTGTAGCTGGGACTACAGGTACGCGCTACCACACCTGGCTAATTTTTTCTGTTTTTAGCAGAGATGGGGTCTTTCTTCCTCAGGCTGGTCTTGGAACTCAGGGCTCAAGGGATCCTCCTCCCTCGGCCTCTCAGAATGCTAGGATTACAGGCATGAGCCACCACACCCAGCCTATTCAAAAGCTCTTAAATCAGATTCTGGCAAATGTTAAGTATTAGGCTCCTTACAAAAAAATGAAATTAAATTGACATATCTGCCATCATTGAAACAAGGAACAATCTTACTGGCAGAGTATAAGAATCTATGTAATGTGAAGGTTATAAATACTTGTCCACAAAAAAGGCACAGAATTGGCTTTTTCAATATTTTGCTAACATTAAATTTCTTAGGGTTCACTTTGTCATTCCTGGTACTCATTACTGAAAATGTAATAAGCATATAAGGATTATAAGAATTTCTTCCATAAAACATTTATGAAATAAAATTTATGGGCCTCTACATCCATTGATACAAATTTTCCACCAGTTATAAGACCATGAATATTTTTTAAGAGATATACAACCACCATGAAAACTATCAATTATGAAAAATAAGTTTAGAGGAGAAACTATCAGCTATTAGGCATGTCTTCAGTGTTAGTCCCTGTAGATTGAAATTAGTTACACAAGGAGGAAAAAAACTCTAACCTTAGATTACTTTACTAGTTAATATGCTCTCCCTTTTTGATGGACTAAGAGTCGGAGAAGTGTAGACAGATTCAAAGACCATGGTAAACACTTATTTCTGCACTCTCCTTAACTTCTGAAATAACCACCAAGGAGCAAAAATGCATCTTATTAATAGTGTCATGGCAATTCAGCTTACTTCTCTAAAAGTAATCCCTTCAGTGTCTAGCACAGTATTAAAAACTTAACAAGCTTCGAGACCAGCCTGAACAAGAACTAGACTCCGTCTCTACTCAAATCAGAAAAAAAAAAATAGCCAGGTGCAGTGTTTTACGCCTATAGTCCCAGCTACTCAGGAGGCTGAGGCAGGAGGATCACTTGAGCCCAGGAATTTGAGGCTGCAGTGAGCTATGAAGACGTCACTGCACTCTAGCCAGGGTGAAAGGGCAGGTCTTAAAAAAAACAAAAACAGGCATTACAGACAAATATTTGCTAATGTGAGAAACTGCCCTTAGTCTTTTTTTTTTTTTTTTTTTTTTTTTTTTTGCCCGAGGATAAGTCGGTTTGTTGCCCGGGCTAGAATGTGGCATCAGTCTAGTTCACAGCAACCTCAAACTCCTGGGCTCAAGTGATTCTCCTGCCTCAGCCTCCCGAGTAGCTGGGACTACAGGCATGCACCACCGTGCCCGGCTAATTTTTTCTATTTTCAGTTGTTTGGCTAATTTCTTTCTATTTACAGTAGAGACGGGGGTCTCGCTCTTGCTCAGGCTGGTCTTGAACTCCTAAGCTCAAGCAATCCTCCCGCCTCAGCCTCCCAGAGTGCTAGGACTATAAGCATGAGCCACCGCGTCCGGCCTGCCCTTAGTCTTAACAGTGGTAAAACATCAGAACTAGTACTTCCAGAGGCAGCTTCTTTAACATGGTTCCTATCCTGCTTAAAGAAAACTTTATCATGATTTTTCAGACATAAACATTTGATAATATGCATTATAAGTTTTATTAATATTCATGCCCTTTGATCTGGTTGGTAATTCCACTTCTAGGAATTTAGTCTAAGCAAATAATTACAAATATGGGCAAAGACTGATTAACAAAGATCTTCAATCTAGTATTATAATGGGAAAAGTGGTAAACAGTCTAAATATAGCAAGAATTATTAAATATAGCATATATCCAATTATAAAATTTTATGCAGCTATATTTAAAATATTTTTAAAATTTTTAAACAGAGGAAAATGTATGTATAAGAACTCTTAAAGTAGATTATAAATCTGCATATATAAAAAGGTATTATATGTCTCTACTAGTGACATATATAAAATAATACTAGAAGGTAATGCACTTAAATGTTACCTTAAAACAACTTTAGTACTTTCTGTGGTTTCTATAATGCCTATGAAACAGTCAGAAAGCACCATCTGAAAATAAACTTGGCAACATTTATGAAGTCTTTAAAATATTAAAACCTTTCAAACCAATAACCTTTCTAGAAACAGATTATAAATAACCAAAATAAAGAATAAGCTTTATAAGCAAAGATACTCGTTGTGTAGTTATTTTCAACAATAAGAAATAGGCGTGAGGCCGGGCACGGTGGCTCACGCCTGTAATCCTAACTCTCTGGGAGGCCAAGGCAGGCAGATTGTTTGAGCTCAGGAGTTCGAGACCAGCCTGAGCAAGAGCAAGACCCCGTCTCTACTAAAATTAGAAATAAATTAACTGGACAGCTAAAAATATATAGAAAAAAATTAGCCGGGTGTGGTGGCGTGCGCCCGTAGTCCCAGCTACTTGCGAGGCTGAGGCAGAAGGATCACTTGAGCCCAGGAGTCTGAGGTTGCTGTGAGCTAGGCTGATGCCACGGCACTCTAGCCAGGGCAACAGAGTGAGAATATGTTTCAAAAAAAAAAAAAAAAAAAGACTGTTATGACATATGCAGGGGCAGTTTCCACAGCAACAGTATTGTGAAAAAGAAGAGACAGGATAAGCCTTCTATGCCATTTGTAATAGCTGTTACAATAGCTAGTCCTTATTGACTACTTCCTAGATGTTGTGAATTATTTAATTCTGAAACTATGAGTTAATTCCTAATTATCCTCCATTCTCCCCCTTTCTTTAACAGAGGCAGAAACTGAGGCAGAGAAAGGTTAAATAACTTGTTCAAGGTTACACAGGTAGGCTGACTTGAGTCTGACTCTTAATCAGTGTCCTGTATTAGGAAACAAAATATATTTGGGGTTATCCAACTACTTGGGTAATAAAAGCAAAAAAAAAAAAAAAAAAAAAAAGCTCCAACCAAAGCCAACAAAGTTGCTGCTCTAGATGAAAGTCTGCTAGAAACCCAGAACTAGAGAAGGAGCTGTGCATATTACGCTGCCGCTTCGGCTGTATATCTGAAGATGTAACAACAACCCACACAGCCCCATCTGTGGGCAAATATGAGGATTCTTCTCTGTTAATTCACAGATTCTCAAAAGGAAATAAATCATCATGAGACTACAGGGAGAAAACTGCTTAACCAGGGCAAAGGAAATCTCGTCCTGAAGATCTAGAAGACCTCTGAAAATTATTTACTATTGGAGGAGAAAATAAACATCGATACACAGACATAGACATATTTAGAAAACTATTTGAAATCCTCAATAGGATGTAGGAGAGCTTCTCTTAGGCAGAAATAGAAGACTGTTAGCAAAAAAAATAGGTTAAGTATAATATTTTATTTTAAAAATAAAAAAAGACTGAGAAAGACACAGGAAATATAAAAATTCACAGTAAAATTAAAATTCACTAGGCAATAAAGAGCAGTAAACAAATAAATAATGCAAACAAACCTTAGAAAAATTCAATCTGGAGGAAAAGAACAAAGATTAGAAGATAACTGAAAAAAGAAGAAACCCAAATGTCCACCAACTGATGAATTGATAAAAAGTATCGTGTATCAGCTGGGCGCCCTGCGGCTCACGCCTGTAATCCTAGCACTCTGGGAGGCTGAGGCGGGCGGATCGTTTAAGCTCAGGAGGTCTAGACCAGCCTGAACAAGAGCGAGACCCCGTCTCTACTAAAAAATAGAAAGAAATTAGCTAGACTACTAAAAATATATAGAAAAAATTAGCTGGGCATGGTGGCTCATGCCTATAGTCCTAGCTATTCAGAGGCTGAGGCAGAAGGATCGCTTGAGCCCAGGAGTCTGCGGTGCTGTGAGCTAGGCTGACGCCACAGCACTCTAGCATGGGCAACAGAGTGAGACTCTGTCTCAAAAAAAAAAAAAAAGAAAAATCATATATCCACACAATGAAATATTATTCAGCCATAAAAAGAAATGAAGTATTGATAAATGCTGCAACATGCATGAAACTTAAAAACATTATTCTAAGTGAAAAAAGCCAGCCATAAAAGGCCACATAGCTATATGATTCCATTTATACGAAATGTCCAGAATAAGCAAATGCAAAGAGTCACAGCAGATTAGTGTTTGTCAGGGACTGAGGAAACGGCAGAATGCACAATGACTGCTTCTGAGTATGGGTTTCTTTTGAGAGTGCTAAAAATGTTCTAGAGTTAGATACAGGTTGAGTTTCCCTTATTCAAAATGCTTAGGACCAGAAGTGTTTTATATTTCTGATTTTTTCAAATTTTGGTATATTTATATCATACTTACCAGTTCAGCATCCCAATCTGAAAATCCAAAATCCGAAATGCTCCACTAAGCATTTCCTGTGAGTCACATCAATGTGCAAAAGGTTTCAAATTTTGAAGCGTTCGGGATTTCAGATATTCAGACTAGGGATACTTAACCTGTAGTGGTGGTGGCTGCACAACGCTGTGAATATATTAAAAAACACTGAATTGTGAATTTCATGGTACATGAATAATATCTCAATAAAGCTATCATTTAAAAAAAAAAAAAAAACAGGAGTCTGTATTTTCTGTTAGCAGACCAGACAGTAAATAATTTAGGCTTTGTGGGTTACCTAGGTAGGGTCTTTGTCACATACTCTTTGGGGGTGTTTTTGTTTTGTTTTTATTTTCAACATTTTTAAATTATAAAAATCAAGGGCCATACATTAACAGACAGCAAGGCAGATTTGGTCCACAGGCCATAGTTTGCTACAATCTGGTTTAAAATTCCTAAAATTTTCTAGTGAATATGTGCTAAGTTAATATTGATCTATAAACTAAACAAAAATCTCTTATCACACTTATAAATGGAACTTCCACAAATATTATCAGGATAAAGGGGAAAGCGAAAAACCTATCAAGCAGAATTTAGTTCTCTGATTAATATTTAAGGTCATATGAAACTAAAACAAGTGAGTACAACCACACATTTTAAAAAAAGACACTGCTCACATGAAAAGATGTTTAACATCATTAGCCATCAAGGAAATGCAAATTACAACCACAATGAGAAAATATTACATATCTATCAGAATGCTTAAATAAAAAATAGTTAACACCAACAAATCCTGATAAGGGCACAGAAAAACTGGATCATTCAAACATTGCTAGTGGGAATGTAAAATGGTACAGCCACTCTGGAAAAGTCTGGCAGTTCCTTAAAAAACTAAACAGGCAACTAACATTACCCAGCAAATGTACTCTGGGCAGTTATTCAAGAGAAATGAAAACTTATGTTCACACAAAGACCTGTAAATGAATGTTCACAGCACCTTTATTTGTAATAACCAAAAGCTGGAATCAGCCCATATGTCCTTCAACAAGCTAAACAAACTGTGGTATATCCATACCAAGGAATACTAAGCAGCAATAGAAAGGAACAAACTGCCAGGAGCAGTGGTCCCAGTTACTCAGGAGGCTGAGGCAAGAGGTTCACATGAGCCCAGGAGTTTGAGGGCAGCCTGGGCAGGAAAGCAAGACCCCATGTCTTTAACCCAAAAAAAGGGGGAGAAGAGGAGGAACAAACTATTAATACATGCAACAGCTTGGCTAATTCTCAAGGAAATTACGCTAAACAAACAAAACCAATTCCCAAAGGTTACATACTGTATGATTCCATTTATGTAACATTTTTAAAACTGCAAAATTGTAGAAATGGAGGATAAATTAGTGGTTGCCAGGGGTTAGAGACATGGAGAGGGGAAGGGAGGTGAGGCAACAGAAAGAAGGTGGGTACGTTCTTAAAAAGGATAACACAAGGGTCCCTTGTGGTTTTGCCCTGTTCAGTATCTTGACTGTGGTGATGAATACATGAATCTATACAGGTGAAGAAATTATATTGAACTTAATACACACACACAAATGAATACAAATAAAACTGGGAAATCTGAATAAGACTGAGTAGATTGTGTCAGTGTCTACAATCCTTGCTGTGATATTATACTACAGTTTTGCAAAATGGCATCACTGGGGGAAACTGGGCAAAGTGTTCAAGGGAACTCTATATTATTTCTTATAACTGCACATGAACCAACAATTAGCTAAATCAAAATGTTAATTCAAAAAGACAATTGCTATGAAGAAATAATAAATATCTAACTTAAAAATGATAGTTTCTAGGCCAGGCGCGGTGGCTCACGTCTGTAATCCTAGCACTCTGGGAGGCCAAAGTGGGCGGATTGTTTGAGCTCAGGAGTTCGAAATCAGCCTGAGCAAGTGAGAAACCCCCACCTCTACTAAAAATAGAAAGAAATTAATTGGACAACTAAAAATATATATAAAAAAAATTAGCCGGCCATGGTGGCGCATGCCTGTAGTCCCAGCTACTTGGGAGGCTGAGGCAGAAGGATCGCTTGAATCCAGGAGTTTGAGGTTGCTGTGAGCTAGGCTGATGCCACGGCACTCACTCTAGCCCGGGCAAAAGAGTGAGACTCTGTCTCAAAAAAAAAAAAAAACCATACAGACGTAAAGGTCTCAACCAATAGCAAGCAAAAATCACATCCTGACCAAAATTTCCTAATGTTGGAGAATTCTTCGAGTATACCAGCCAAGAAAACACACACACACACACACACACACACACACACACACACACAGAGCTCATCCTCAGTTCTCCAAAGCACTACACATTGAAGACAATGAATTAAGATATATAGTCTATGGATCAAAAATTTTATATCTGGACACAATGTTTTCTGTGCATGAAGGCTACAGAAACACAAGATATAAAAAAAGTAATAAAATACACCACCTATTTACTTCCTTTCAAGTAATAACTGTAGCAAGCACTCCAGCCAAACAAGAGAATGAAAATTAAGCACAGAAAATGGATAAACAAACTGGTGAACAACCATTTAATGGAATACTACTCAGCAACAAAAAGGACCAACCTACTGTTACACACAACAGAGAATCTCAAATACATTTGGCTAAGTGAAAGAAACCAGATTCAAAAGCTATATACTATGATTCCATTTACGGTATAGAACATTTTGAAAAAGGCAAAACCACAGAATCTTAAAACAGACTAATGGTTACCAGTGGCTAAAACTAGAGGTAGGAGTTGACTACAAACAGGCAGCAGGGAATTTTGAGGGAGTGATGACTCTGTTCCGTACCTTGATTGTGGTGCTTACAAGTCTACGTGCATTTGTCCAAACCTACAAAACTGTATACTTAACAATGGTGAATTTTACTGTATGTAAAGTACGTCTTAATAATAAATAGAGAAAATACATACACAAGAGGTTGGTCCAATGGTAGTGGGTTGTCAGAACTTATAACATTAGTGTCACTAAAGCTGGTATAGAACCCCCCACTGCTAAATTTGACTAGCTTTTAATTAAAAAAATAAATAAATAAAAAATTTTAAAAATCAAAAAAAAATACACCAGAGGTGGATAGCATTATAAAGGACTAACTTGTTTTCTACCATTCTAAGAACCTAAGTAAAGAAAATAATTCAAACTCCAAGTATTTATAAACAAAAATATTCATTACACCTATAATAGCAAATATTTAGAAAACTAAATGATCAATATTAGGAAATATACAAAAAATATACAAATAAAATGTTCTATTTTATATATAGCCTTAAAACTGTAGAAATTTTGTCATGAAATATTTAATATTAGACCAAAGAAAGATAGAATACTACATAATTACAGAAATGTTTTTCTATTTTGGTTGGGTGCACTCACACACACCTGTAATCCCAACACTTTGAGAGGCTGAGGTGGGAGGACTGCTTGAGGCCAGGAGTTCAAGACCAGCCTGGACAACATGGCAAGACCCTGTCTCTACAAAAACTAGAAAAATTTGCCAGGTGTGGTGGCACACATCTAGAGGCAGGCTGAGACAGGAGCATCTCTTGAGTCTAAGAGTTGAAGGTTGCAGCGAGCTATGATGACACTACTGCACTCTAGCCCAGGCAACAGAGCAAGACCCTAGCTCAAAAAAAAATTTTTTTAATTTAAAAATAAAATAAAATAATTTTTAAAATCTTAAAAATAAAATAAAAATGTTTTTATTTTATCTCAACTTGTTCCACAAAGGATTTAGAATGATTTACAAAATCAAATCACTTCAACTAGTATGAAAACTAAGGCAAAGGGAAAATGAGAAAAGCCTAGTCTACAAAAACGTAGGCAATTATGTCCTATATATGTGCTAGAAATGAGCTAAATTTAGCTCTAACCTCTTCAGCAGTTAACCAAAACAGGGAAATGATCAGTAAAAACTCACATTGCCCATCAGATTAAAAACAAGCAAGGCTCAAGAAGCAATCATCCCTGCTATTCTGGTATGAAGACCAAAGAATAGATTTTCCTGTCTATAAATATAGTATGATCATTTACTGATACTTTTTCACATTTTGAGTAAAAACACTAGCTAGGGATATTATAAAATGTAAACTAATGGTAGATTCTGGTAGAAGGCTGAATTATAGTTGGTGGTTGATTGGTTGGTTCCTTGAGTGTTACTTTTTCTTTTTTTTTTTTAGGCAGAGTCTCACTCTGCTATCCGGGTTAGAGTGCCATGGCGCCATCATAGCTCACTGCAACCTCAAACTCCTACGCTCAAGTGATCCTCCTGCCTCAGCCTACCAAGTAGCTGGGACTACAGATGCGCACCACCACACCTGGCTAATTTTTCTATTTGTTGTAGAGCTGAAGTCTCACTATGTTGCTCAAGCTAGTCTTAAACTTCTAGCCTCAAGCAATCCTCCTGCCTCAGCCTCCAAAAGTGCTATGACAACAGGTGTAAGCCATGATGCCCAGCCAATTTTTATAGTTTTTTAGATTTTCTATACTTTCCAATATTTATAGTGGGCATTTATTGATTTTAGAATTCAAAAATACCTACAAGTCATTATTTTTAATTGGTTGGAAAAAACACATTTTTAATTTTTTCTCTTAGGGTCTTGCTATGTTGCCCCACACTGGAGTACAGTGGCTATTCCCAAGCACGATCATAACACACTGCAGCCTCCAACTCCTGATCATAACACACTGCAGCCTCCAACTCCTGGGCTCGAGCAATTCTCCCTCCTCAGCCTCATAAGACACCACCACACTTGGCTTCTGATTTTTTAATCACTGTTTATGAGGATACACAGAATGGAATTAGGCCATGGAAAGAGTCCTTAGTTCACTTACAATATTGAAAAACAAAATTATATTCAATACCAGTAAAACTTACCCTTTTTTTTAACTATCTGCAAAGATGGTTAATATATTTTTAGATGTAAAGGGAATAAACTCTGGTGTGTTAACACAGGCAATCTATTTTAATACTCCAACATTTCTCAGAGAAAGGTTCTCAAGTTGAACAGTCCAGTACTACTGTTACGATATAACTCATACAGGAAAAGGAGCTTCCTCCATCTAAAAGGTCATCAGCCAGGAGGCCTAGAAAAAGGTCTTCTTCCATGCAGCAGCCTAAACATCAACCCTCACTCCCCATTTCAACATTCTTTTGTCTGTAATATGCAAGCAAATAAGGAACTTACAATGTGTTAATCTACCCAGATAAATCACAGCAATACAATTAAGAGGGCAGCTACTGCACACATCAAATAGCTCATTCTGGACTTTATGATCCTAAATGAGAACATAATACATAAATCCAAAAATACATCTGAGGAAGAAATTATTTTAACAGAGCTCTACCTCCTCTGAATTAAAAAAAATGTATTAATCATAATATCAGTGACTCTCAATTAAGAAATAGGACATAATGGTAAAAGCAGAGCTTAATAATGTTTTAGTCACTGGTATGTATTAAATTTGTGTGGTTGGTTTAATTCTTTATAGAATTCCACCTGACTGTCAAGCAAACAGAAAACCTTCATTTCTTCCTTTTTGAGAACAGTTAACTATCTTTAGTTTCTTACCTTGTAGTTTGCATTATTATGATGCCATGAAGCCTGGAAGTAGTTTTCCCTCTTGGGGTTGAAAGGGACTTTAAGTATACCAACTTTATCAAGTTTTAAACTTGTAGCCTATGAGTGCCATGGAATAATGTTTGAAATTTGATTTAAAAGCCAAATATGATTTAAAAGTAAAAAAAAAAAAAAAAAACATAATGGCTTTCAGGTATTTTTGAATTCTAAAAATAATAAGTGCTCACTGTAAACATTTTGTGAAGTACAGGAAAATTACCAAATGGTGATAAAGGCTATTGAGAAAATTAATGCAGAGAAGGGGGACAGAGTGTGGGATGGAAGCCCTTCCTGAGGTGGCATCCGAGCAAAAGGCCTGAAGAAGATGAGCACACGATGCTGATGGATATCTGAGACAAGAGGAGTTAAGCAAATAGAACTGGGTGTGCAAAACGTTGGCAAATGGGACATGCTTGTGACTTTAGAAATAGCAATAATTATCTAAATGTCATTCCAAGTATCGTTAAAATACAGCAATTAAAAGTCTGGGGCCGAGTGCAGTAGCTCATGCCTGTAATCCTAACATCATGGAAGGCCAAGGTGGGAAGATTGTTTAAGGCCAGGAATTCACCCTGAGCAAGAGTGAGACCCTGTCTTTACCAAAAAATAGAAAAATTGGCCAGGTGCAGTGGCACATGCCTGTAGACCCAGCTACTCTAGAGGCTGAGGCAGGAGGACAGCTTGCTTGAGCCTAGGAGTCTGAGGTTGCAGTGAGCTATAATGATGACACTGCACTCTACCCCAAGTGACATACCGAGAGTCTGGATTTAGGCAGAAAAGCAGTGGTTGCTACAGGGGGAAATTTAAAAGAGCCAAGGAGGCCAGGCATAGTGGTTCACTCCTGTAATCCCAGCACTTCAGGAGGCAGAGGTGGGAAGATCCCAGGAGTCCAGGAGTTCAAGACCAGCCTGGGCAACATAGTGAGACCTCATGTCTTTACAAAAAAAAAAAAGAAAGAAAGAAAAAAGAAAATCAGCCAAGTGTAGTGGCACATGCCTACAGTCCTAGCTACTCCAGAGGCTAAGGCAAGAGGATTGCTCGAGCCCAGGAGTTCAAGGTTACAGTGAGCTATGATGGCATCACCACACTCTGGGTGACAGCGAGATCTTATCTCTAAAAAAAAAGTTTAAATTAAAAATACCCAGGAGTTTGGGACAGGGATAGCCTAAGAGGAAGTTAAAGAAGTCAAAAGCAAAAGACGAATACTTCGACTACATACATTTTAAAACTCTGTTAATTGCAAAACACACAATAAACAAAGTTAAAAGACATACAAAAGTACTCTTATTAATTTTAATATTAATTAATAACGTATACACTAACAGAAAAAATGGACCAAAAACACACTCATACCAAGTTGGTGGAACTTTAAATGGGTACAGCTTATTCTGAGAGCAATCTGAAAGTATGCATCAAAATTTTAAATGCATATTTTTGTTTGATCTGCAAGTTTCACTTCTATGAATTTATTTTATAGAAATGACTCTAGAATACGAAGACATGACTACAAAATCGTTTACTACAGCATTTTTTTTTTTTAAGAGACAGGGTCTCACTCTTTCTTAGGCTGGTCTCAAACTCCTGAGCTCAAGCAATCCTCCTGCCTCAGCCTCCCAGAGTGCTAGGATTATAGGCGTAAGCCACCGTGCCCAGCCCTACAGCATTGTTTAGAATGTCAAAAACTGAAAACAACCTAAATGTCCATCAACCTGAGATAAATTGGTTAAAATAAGTTACTGTCAGTCCTCCATATCCACGGGTTCTGTAATCAGATTTAACCAATCATGGGTTAAAATTAATAGAAATTTTTAAAAATTTAAAAAATAAAAATGAAACATCTTTAAAAATACAGCATTGCAAATATTTACATAGTATTATTAATTATAAGTAATCTAAAGATAAAGTATACAGGACAATGTGCATAATAAGTGCAAATACAATGCCATTTTATGTAAGGGACTTGAGTATCCTTGGGGGTGGAAGGTTCTGAAACCAATCCGCCGCAGATACCAATGAGATACCAATGGACAACTGTACTGTATCTCTGTCTTTTAAAAACGATACACAGGGGCTGGGCATGGTGGCTCAACGCCTGTAATCCTAGCACTCTGGGAGGCCCAGGTGGCAGATTGTTTGAGCTCAGGAGTTCAAAACCAGCCTGAGCAAGAGCGAGACCCCGTCTCTACTAAAAATAGAAAGAAATTAATCGGACAACTAAAAATATATAGAAAAAATTAGCCGGGCATGGTGGCGCGTGCCTGTAGTCCCAGCTACTCAGGAGGCTGAGGCAGAAGGATCACTTGAGCCCAGGAGTTGGAGGTTGTTGTAAGCTAGGCTGACGCCATGGCACTCACTCTAGCCCAGACAAAAGAGTGAGACTCTGTCTCAAAAAAAAAAAAAAATGATACACAGGTTATTTATTCACCTGGAAGAATAGTCACAATGTATTAGAGAGGAAAAGACTACCACACAATGTACACACATACATACATGTTTAATACATTTACATAAGTAGAGAAAATTATCCCGTTTTGTTTAAAACTACACAAATATTCATCAATCTGTATGTGTTTATGGATACACAGAAAAAGTCTGGAAGGAAATGAACCCAACTGATAAATGTAGTTAACTCTGAAAAACAGATTAGTATTAAAATTGTTTTAAAATAATCATGTACTATCAAAAATAAATTCCATTCTAGGCAGAAAGGGTACAGGGTTTCTTTTTGGTGTGATGAGAATATTCTAAAACTGTTTGTGGAGATGGTTACACAACTCTGGGAATATACTAAAAAAAAAAAATCACTCAATAAATACAACAGTACACTTTAAATGGGTGAATTCTATTCATAGTATGTGAATTATATCTCAACAAAGATGTTTTAAAATTCCACTTTAGAACAAAACATATAACCATAATATAAAACAAAAATTTTATACTTCAAAATTCACGCTGTCTGTACTTTATACTAGGTCCCAAAAAAACTTTAAACATTCGAGAACAGACATTAACCTTGAAAATATATTAGGTTGAAACAGTATAGCAGTTTCCCAATATGTGATGTAACTGGGAATAGAAACAAAGTTCCAATATTTTACAAATTAAGGAAAGTAAACCTATTCCTACAGCCTCTTCTGTCTGCCTATCTCTGATACCGTTTTAGGAAATTCGAACTTTTAAATGAAAAAAACAAAAGGCATAACAAGCATAAAACCAGAGCTGATAGAAATACCTTAAAGGTTCTTTGATAAGCCCTTCAACCAATGCTGACTGGCTTCTTTATCTTCAAACCTGAACACTCTCCATTCAAGACTCTATATTCTGTTACACTTTACACTTTATCAATTCAAAATGACATCTTAGTACTCTTCAAAATCAAACATCCCATTCAGTAAGTCTCTTCAATATACCTTGATGACATAATATTATATATTGAGTCGTCATTTACAAGGTACATATTATGTGCCAGGTGCTGGAGATACAAAGCTAAAAGATTCTTCAAAAGGAACCATCACATGAGCACACTTATAACTTTGACTCAAACTGTACAAAAGCAATTTATGTAACCAAAACATTCGTACCCCCATAATACTCTGAAATAAAATAAAAAATAAAACGTAAAAAAAGGAACCATCACAGTGGTTCTAATCAAGATGCACATAAGGATTACCAGAAAACATTAAGGCGGGGAAGAAAAAGTACACGAACTTTGTCTCCTCACTGGAGATTCTGATTCAGTAGGTCTGTCTGGACTGAAGCCCAAGAATCTCATTACTGAAACAGCTTCCTAGCACCCAATGGTGAAGAAAAAACATAGTCTACTCCAATACAGAAAGCTAAATGCATTAATAAGATATGTACTAAGCACGACAGTGGCACCAAAGGATGGGACCCGACCTTGGAGATAACTAAAGGAATGTTTACCAGAGATGAAGATACTTTAAGTTGAAACTTGAAAGATGAGGCATTTGCTAGGTGAATAATGAGGAAAGGGAATTCCAAGTTAAGAAGACTAAATAAAAATAGCACAACTGTGTTGAGAAACTGCACAAACTATAAAAATAGCATATGTGTTCACAAAGCTACAAATACTTCGGAATAGCTGAAATGGAGTGCCAGTAAAGAAGACTGGAGAGGTAAGCTGGGCCAAAACACGTGAGGCCTACTATGCCATGACGAGGAGTTTGGAAGTTATCCCAAAAGCATTAGGAAGACACACACACCCCAAAAACAAGGGTGAGACAGAAGCAGATTGTGTCTTCGGAAACATCGGTTTAGCAGCAGCACAGAAAATAATTAGAAGGAAGAAAATGGGAGATCAGGGGAGCTAGTGAGAAGACTACTATAAATGTCCAGGCAAGATGAATGAGCCTATCAAATAAGGCAACATGGATATAACCTTGAAACTGTTGCAGGAAGGAGCAGGAGGCAGGAGCTAGTACAGCTCCTAATGTGCCACTATGGAGATGCCATCCACAGAAACAGAATACAGTATAGGAAATGAAGCAAACTAATAAGTTTAGTTTTGAAAAGCATCATGTCATTCACTGAGCACCTATTATACACCAAATATTAGGCTCCAAATAATCAGACATGCAAACTATAAACTCTTACTGGTATCCCTAAGTAATAAAGGTACGAGCAGCAAGTAGGGCTTTAAAATGTGTTACATGTGTTAGGGATCTGTGTGCTGTAGGGAAAAGTTAACTAATCCATGATAAAGAACAGTACATCTCCAAACAGACTGGTCTGGTGAAACAGCAAGGAGCTAGGTACCTTCATCATGTATCAACTGTGAAATCCTAAAACACAGTATCTCATTTTTTAAATTTTTAACCTACATTTCCTCACCCATAAAGAAAAGAAGGAACAATAGTCATGCCAAAAAGGGCCGTGGCCAAGTGAAGCCTATTCACTGCAGCAACTGCATCTTAGGTCGTCCAAGGACAAGGCCATTAAGAAGTTCGTCATTGGAAACACAGTAGAGGCCACAGCCATCAGGGACCACCTCTGAAGATACTTTAGTATCTTCATGATACTAAATATACTCGATCTTTAGTGTCTTCAGTGCCTACATGCTTCCCAAGCTGTTCGTGAAGCTACACTACTGTGGGTTGTGCCATTCACAGCGAGGTAATCAGGAGCAGCCCCATCCCCATTAAGATCTCTAGCGTTGCCCCACCACCTCCATCAAAGCCCATCAAAGGAGCTGAATCCTCGAGGACTAAAGAAAAATTATCCTCTAGAAAATCGAATGGAAATTATACTTCAAAAAAACGGGAATGATAAAAACATAAAGTTCTTGGTGGTTCAAAGCATGTAAAAAGATTAGAACAGTTCAAGCACACAGCTTATGAGTATGTGTCATTATTACTTTTAGATAAAGGGAGCACTCAATACTAAAATAAAACTACCTCTAGATCTCATCAGACACATCCAACCTATCCCAGCAACCTATGTTCAACACATTTACTAACTTTTTTTTTTAAGAGACAGAGTCTCACTCTGTCACCCAGGCTGGAGTATAGTGACATGATCATAGCTCACTGTAACCTAGAACTTCTGGGCTCAAGCAATCCTCATACCTTAGCATTCAGAGCAGCTAGGACTATAGGTTGAGCATCACCACACGTCACTAATTTTTTGTTTTATTTTGATTTTTGGGGTTTTTTTGGGGTGGGGGGCAGGGGCAGAGATGGAGTCTCACTATATTGCCCAGCCTGATCTTGAACTTTTGGCCTCCATCTATCCTCTCACTTCAGCCTCCCAAAGTGCTGGGATTATAGGCATGAGCCACCACATCTGGCCTATTAACTTTTTTTTTTATTAAAACAGAGATAATTGGTTGGGTGGGGCAGCTGACACCTGTAATCATAGCACTCTGGGAGGCCAAGGAGGTGGGAGGATTGCTTGAGGTCGGGAATTCAAGACCAGTCTGACCAAGAGCAAGACTCCCACCCACCCCCACTAAATACTAAAAATAGAAAAAACAGCTTGGCATGATGGTGCGCCTTTGCAGTCCCACCTACTTGGGAGGGTGGGGACAACAGAGCAAGACTCTGTCATGAATGAATGAATGAATAAATCAGAGATAATTAATGTAAAGGAGATCACTGTACTGGGGGGAGAAGTTAAATGATTGCCAAGGTGTTATCTGAAATTTGTTTTTTTCTCTTTTTTTCTTTTTTCTTTTTTTTAGACTAGTCAAGTACAGTAGTGAGGAGGAGGAGGGAAAGTAGTAGAACAAGAAGTTCAAGCTGTCACTGACTGTGAACAATCAACTGAGATAACTCACTACCTTTGGATCAGCCTGAAATTTGGAAGATACAAAAAGTACAAAAATTCAAATTACCTGTAATCTCCCCACCCATACAAATATAAACAATATTTTGCAGCATACCCTCCCAGTTCTTAATCCGTGAACCTGACTCTTAATGAACACAGAGCTTAAAGCCCATTTTTTAGATAATAAATTAACAAATGAAGGAACTGTATCTGATACACAATTACTCTCCAAACACATTGTAGCCCCACCTCAGCATCCATCTCTATATCAATAGGTACTGAAATTTTCATTTTGAAACTATTTTCTTTCTTTTTTTGTTTCTGTTTTTATGAGGTTAGGTCTGTGTTCCCCAGGGTAGAGTGAAGTGGCTGTTCTCAGGGGTTTTGCAGGGTACCACAGCCTCAAGCAATCCTCAGCCTCCCAAGTAGCTGGGATTACAGATGCATACCACCTTGCCAGATGACTTTGAAACAATTTTCTTTTTAATTCCCTCCTACTTTCATGAAATGACATTTCTTCAAAGAAAACAATATATTCATTTTATTGTTCTGGCTTTCATAAGGCTTCTGACCCTTAAAAGTAGTATCTCCCAATTTGGGGCAACTGGGGGGATAAAGAACAATTTGAATGAATAAACTCTTAACAAATTAAAGAACATTTTTTAATTAATAGCAGGTGTGGCGCTTTTAAATACATACAATAACTAGAAGTAGGTTAATGAACTGTTCCCTTGTTAAAGTCCTTAGGGAACTTGCTTTAATAGAGAAAAATTATTTGTCATTAGCAGATCAATTGACTATATATTCATGGCATCCCTGAAAACAACTGTTCTCTCCAGTTTAAGCATTCTTCTTCCCAGGGTTGTAAACAAGTTTACTTACACTGTTAACCTACAAATACTTTCTTCATAGAGAGAAAACAAAGTTATCACTAGCCAGTAAAACTTGTTGTTTGGAAAAATTCCAAATCCACAGTGTATAGGTGTAGATACACTAATCCTCCCATCCCCTATTTTTAAAGTGCACTGGCACCAGTGAAGAAATTTGTTATTTTTTTAATCTGTGTATTAGAGATTTATGTACTCTTTAAATCTCCAGGCACCCAAGAGAAATGAAAGCATATGTTCACACAAAAACATGAACATAAATGTTCATAGCAGCATTATCCATTAATAGCCAAAAAAAAAAAAATGGAAACAAATGAAAGGCCCATTAACTGACAAATGGGTAAATAAAATGTGGTGATGTATATACAATGGAATATCATTCCGAAATAAAAAGAAAGGAAGTACTGATACATACTACCACATGCATGAACCCATAAAACATTATGCTAAGTGAAAGAAGGCAGTCATAAAGGACCGTATGTTGTATGGTTATTTATATGAAATGTCCAGAATAGGCAATTCATAGACAGAACATAGACAGGTGGTTGCCTACGAACTAGCGAGTGTCTGCTACTGAGTAAAGGATTTTGGGGGTAATGAAAATGTCCTAAAATTGATTGTGATGATGGTTGCACAACCATGAATATACCGAAAATCATTGAATTTTAGACTTTAAATGGATAAATTATATGTGAACAAAGCTGTTATTTAAAAAAAAACTTTTAGGGCCCCTAATTTCCAGAAACCTAAAACAGTTTTCCTGATGAGATTCATAAAAATACTAAGAAAGGTACTTCAACCATAAAAGAGTACTTATTAAAGGCAATAAACAGACAAATATAAGTCTGCTAAACCTTGTAAAACCATCAACAAAAATTAACACTTATCAAAAAATATGACAAAAAAATAAGAACATTCCTCTGGAGAAAGTCTAAAAACACTTCAACTGCAGGTTTTATCACCAACAAGATGTACATCCTTCAATACCAAGTTCTTTAAGCAAATTTCCTAGTATTAAATTCACCCAACCCAATGCCAGTACTTGACCTCTATTTTTCTCACATTATTCACAGCAGGGAGCAAAAGTGCCAGGGGCAGTCCACAGCCACGCAATGAGCTGAAGCCATAGTCCCATGGTGCCTCTTTACTGCACCCAGAACCAGAAGATAAAAAACTGAACATAAAAAAATCAGGATGAGGGAATCAGAATTGTCTCAAAAAAAAAAAAAAAACTATTGCTTACTCTACTCTTAGCACTTACTACTCTTTTGGCATTGTGCTGTCAGTTCTTTGTTCCCCTATGAGTGTTTAAGTCATTTCACAAGAGAGAATATCTAGTCAGATTCTAATTTTTTTAAATATTCTTTCCACACACCCAGAAGCCTAATTCTGTACTCAGCCTTAGCCTGTACAAAGTAATCAGCAAATGCTGTTGCCTAAGAGAAAATGGATACATGTACAAAAGATTCGTCTTTTCTGCAAATACAGAAAAATGTGATGAAAAACAAGTAACAGCATCCTACTACATGCAGTTTCCAAAGCACTTCAATCACATCCATGGCTGAAATTTGAAACATGGCCCTTCCTAACTGCTGTGTTTTTCTCTTATTAAGAATCTCATGGGCCGGGCACGGTGGCTCACGCCTGTAATCCTAGCACTCCGGGAGGCTGAGGCGGGCAGATCGTTTGAGCTCAGGAGTTCGAGACCAGCCTGCCCAAGAGCGAGACCCCGTCTCTATCAAAAATAGAAAGAAA
>CAUYSK010126992.1:0-21850 GCA_963575035.1 Avahi laniger
AGGGTATATGCATGCACAAAGAGTGCAATGTGCACCACCCAAATGATGGACATATTTGAAACTCGGACTTAGGGAGGGAGGTGGGGGCAAGGGCAACATATGTAACAGAAACATCTGTACCCCCATAATATGCTGAAATAAAATTAAAAAATTAAAAAAAAAAAAAAAGAAAGCTAGTGTGGCTATATTAATATTGATAAAGTAGACTGCAAGACAAAGAGCATTACTAGAGATAAAGAGGGAGTATTTCATAGTGATAATATCTCATTGATATAATAATATCAATATATCAAGAAGACACAATAAATTCAATGTATATGTACCTAATAATAAAGACTAAAGCTATATGAAGCAAATAATGGCAGAACCAAAGTGATGCATAGAAAAGTCTACAATCATAGGTGGAGATTTAAAAACTATTTTAAGGAGTAATTGATAAGACGAGAAGAAAAAAATGTCAGTAAAGGTAGAGAAGACATAAAATATCTGAACACCATCAAGCAACTTAAGGTAATTGACATTTATAGAACACTATTCCCAGTAACATTCTTTTCAAGCACCCACGGAAGTCTTACAAAGTTAAAACACAACACATGCCAGGCATAAAAAGCTCAATAAATGCCAAGTTTAAAGTGTAGCAGAATACGATCTTCAACAACAATGGAAGTAAAATAGAAACTAACAGCAATATGATTTCTAGAAAAGTCCTAAATATTTAATATTTGGAAATTAAGCTATACACTTCTAAATAATCCATGAGTCAATGAAGAAATCACAAAGGAAATAAGAATATATTTTGAATGGAATAATAATGAAAATATTATCTATTAATTTGTGGGATCCATCTGAAACAGTACTTAGAAGGGAATTTAAAAGGTTTTAAAAGGTTTTAAAAGGACAAAAATCTAAAATAATGATCTACCTTAAGAAGATAGAAAAAAGAAAAGCAAACTAAACCCAATGTAAATAGAAGAACGAAAACAAAGAATAGAGCAGAAATCAATGAACTAAAAAACAGTTAATAGAAAAATGAACAGATTCAATATCATTCTTTTAAATGATTAATAATGATAATCCTCTCACAAAACTAATGAAGAAGAAAAAAGAAGAGAAAACACAAAATACCAATATTTGAGTTAAAAGAAATGCATCACTACAGATCTAACATATATTTAAAGGAAAATAAAAGAACGTTATAAATTAACACTAATTTATAAATTAAACTAATTCTTGTTTAAAAAAAACTTACCAAAACCTTCACAGAAGACATTGAAAATATGAGTAAGTCTGTATCAATTAGAGGACTATCTTCCCACAAAAAAACTCAATGGGATGGTTTCACTAGTGATTTCTATAAAATGTGTAAGGAAGAAATAATACCAATCTTACAATCTTTCAGAAAATAAGGCAAGAATGTATTTACCAATTATGATGATGCCAGTATTAGCTTGATACAAAAATCCGAAAAAAACATTTCAAGAAAAGGAACTACAGACCAAAATATCTCATGAACATAGATGCAAAAAATCCTTAATATTAGCAAACTGAATTCAGTAATATACGAAAAGGATAATACAACATGAGCTAGTGGGAATTATACCAGGAATGCAAGGTTGGCTTAACCTTTAAAAATCAATGTAATTCTTTACATTAAGAGAATAAAATAGAAAAACTATATTATTTTCTTAACAGATGTAGAAAAAAATGTGACAAAATTTAACATCCATTTGTGATAAAATTCTCAGTAAACAAGAATTGAAGGGACATTTCTCAACCTGATAAAGATTATCTGTACAAAACCTATAGCTAACATCACATTTAATAATGAAAGACTAAATGATTTCTTTCATATTGTATCATTGTATCAATGAAGAAAAAAATACAAAAAATCTACTCAGTTATTTTTTTAATTTCAAGGAATTTTATTACAAGAATAATTACAGACTGAAAATTGTTTCAAATAAAAATAGGACTATTGAAAATATTGAAATAAAATGTGAGTATTATTATAAATTGCATGCGAAAAAGCCCTTGTTAAAAATTAAGTGGAAAGCAGAACCTCTATAAAATAATCAATTCAATTACATAAAAATGCCAGTCCTAAAGAGCATAAATAAATAAAGTGGAAAAACCAAATGACACATGAAAATGGGAAAACATTTGCAATAGTTAATTTTTTAAATTAATAAAAAAAATTTTTAGAAGAACAAAACAAAGAACAAGAATATTCTATCTTGCAAAATGACCAAGATTGCGCTATTTTTAGAAAATGACCAACAAACTTTTTAAAGATACCTGAGCTTACTAATAATAAAATAAATGAAAATAAAGCAATTTTTCTATTCTTCAGGTGAAAGAGGAACAGTGAAAGATAAGGTCTATATAAATGGAAAGTTTCAGACTTTTGATGGAAATATAGGTTGGTAAAACTATTCTAGAAAATCATTTTGCAAAATATATCCAACAATAACAATGATAATATAGATAACTGTTATGATCATTTATGATGCATCAGACATTGGAAACTATGGTAAGTACTCTGAATTTATCATATTATAGCATTCTCACAATAAACTTAGGATATTGAATTTGTTATCTCTATTTTTTAAATGACAAAACTGCAATGAAGAGTTAAGGAACATTACGAAATTAACAGACATGAGGTGGAGGAATTGAAATTCGAACTGAGACTGACTGATTCCAGAGCCTGTGATCTTCATTACTTACATCGTTATACCCTACCTCAACATTTAAATGCATGTCATAGCAATATAATGCCAGTAATAGCAATTCTACAAAAAAAATTATAGCATAACTTAAAAAGGGAAGAGGTATACACAAAAATGTTGATTAAAGCATTATTTATATTAGTGAAGCCTGGAAACAACTCATATATTGATCAATATGGGATTGAATAGATTTGGTTGATACATATATTGCAATGTTACACAGCTTTTACAAACGGTGGTATAGATATTTATAAAAAAATATATCCCTAATAAATTATTTCTTGAAAAAAAATTTATAAAGCAGGTTTATTATGATCTCATTTATATGAAATTCCAGACCTATAGTATAGGTACAGGCATACCTCTGACATATTGCAACCATTGCATTTTAACTGTAGAAGCAGAATGAACTCTTTCAGGTCACTAAGGCACCCTGTAAAAATACGTAATCTCCCATGAGCCTGGGTAAATATGGCTTACAGTATTGGCTTTCATTGAGCCATCTGCAGATGTGATATATGTCATTTTGCAAGCTTTCTTGTAATAATTAGAGAGGAACTTGAAGGTGCAGGTGCATGGCCACAAACATACACACACACAGAGAGAAAAACACACGTATCATCCTCCAATCTTAGAAGACTCTTCAGTTATTGCAACTACAGACAAACCTCAGAGATATCGTCGGTTCAGTTCCAGACCACCACAACAAAGCAAATACTGCAATAAAGCAAGTCACGCAAACGTTTTGGTTTCCCAGTGCATATAAAAGTGATGTTTATACACTATGCTGTAGTCTATTAAGTGTGCAATACTTTATTGCTAAAAAATGCTAATGATCATCTGAGCCTTCAGTGAGTCAGAATGTTTTCACTGGCAGAGGGTGTGGCCTCGATATTGATGGCTGCTGACTGATCAGGGTGGTGGTTGCTAAAGGTTGGGGTGGCTGTGGCAATTTCTTGAAATAAGACCACAATGAAATTTGCCACATCAATCGACTCTCTTTTACAAAAGATTTCTTTGTAGAATGCGATCCTGTTTGATAGCATTTTACCCACAGTAGAACTTCTTTCAAAATTGAAGTCAATCCTCCAAATCCTGCTGCTGCTTTATCAACTAAATGTGTGTAATCTTCTAAATCTGTTGTTGCCATTTTAACAATGTTTATAGCATTGAACATTTGAGGAGTAGAGTCCATCTCAAAAACCACTTTTTTTGCTCATCCATAGGTTTTATCATAAGGTTGCAGCAATACAGTCAAATCTTCAAGCTTCACTTGTAATTCAAGTTCTCTTGCTATTTCTGTCATATCTGCAGTTACTTCCTCCACTGAAATCTTGAACCCCTGAAAGTCATCCATGACGGTTGGAATCAACTTCTCCCAGACTCCTGTTAATGTTGATATTTTGACCTCCTCCCATGGACCATGAATGTTCCTAATGTCATCTAACATGGTGAATTCTTTCCAAATGGTTTTCAATTGACTTTGCCCAGATCCATCAGAGGAATCACTATCTATGGCTGCTACAGCCTTACAAAATGTATTTCTTAAATAAGACTTGAAAGTCAAAATTACTCCTTGAGTCATGGGCTGCTGAATGAATATTATGTTGGCAGACATGAAAACAACATTCATCTCCTAGTACATCTTCATCAGAAATCTTGAGTGACAAGGTGTACTGTCAATGAAGAGTAATATTTTGAAAAAAAAATCTCCTTTCTGAGTAGTAGGTCTCAACAGTAGACTTAAAATATTTAGGAAACCATGATGTCAACAGATGTGCTGCTATCCAGTCTTTGTTGTTCCATTTATAGAGCACAAGCAGAGCAGATTTAGCATAGTTCTTAAGGGACCTAGGATTTTTAGAATGGTAAATGAACATTGGCTTCCACTTAAAGTCACCAGCTGCATTAGCACATGACATGAGTGTCAGCCTGTCCTTAGAAGCTTCAAAGCCAGGTGTTAATTTCTCTTCTCCAGCTATAAAAGTCTAGATGGCATCTTCTTCCAATAGAAGTCTGTTTCATCTACGTTGAATATCTGTCGTTTAGTGGTGCCACCTTCATCAATGATCTTAGCTAAATCTTCTGGATAACTTGCTGTTGCTTCTGCATGAGCACTTGCTACTTCACCTTGCATTTTTATGTTATTGAGATGGTTGCTTTCTTTGAACCTCATGAACCAACCTCTGCTAGTCTCAAACTTTACTTCTGCAGCTTCCTGACCTCTCTTAGCCTCCATAGAATTAAAGAGAGTTAAGTCTTTGCTCTGAGTTAGACTTTGGCCTAAGGGAATGTTGTGACCGGTTTGATCTTTCCATCCTGACCGCTAAAACTTTCCCTATATGAGCAATCAGTCTGTTTTGCTTTCTTATCATTCACATGTTTGCTGGAGTAGCACTTTGATTTTCCTTCAAGAACTTTTCCTTCACATTAACAACTTGGATAACTGTTTGGCACAAGAGGCGGCCCAGCTTTCAGCCTATCTTGGCTTTCAACATGCCTTTCTCACCAAGCTTAAACATTTCTAACTTTTGATTTGAAATGAGAGATGCGAGACTCTTCCTTTTACTTGGCCAGTTAGAGGCCATTGCAGGGTTATTAACTGGCCTCATTTCAATATTGTCATGACTCAGGGAACAGGGAGGCGTGAGGAGAGGGAGAGGGATGGGAGAACAGCCAGTCAGTGGAGCAGCCAGAACACACACATTTGTCAGTTAGGTTCTCCATCTTATATGGGCACAATTCATGGTGCCTCAAAACAATTACAACAGTAACATCAAAGACTACTGATCATAGATCACTATAATGGATATACAATAATGAAAATGTTTGAAATATTGTGAAAATTACCAAAATGTGACACAGAGACATGAGGTGAGCACATGGTGTCGAAAAAATGGCACTGACAAGACTTGCTTGACACAGGGTTGCCACAAACCTTCAATATGTAAAAAAAATGCAGTATCTGAGAAGTACAATAAAGCAAAGTGCAATAAAATGAGGTATGCCTGTATATATATATTTATATTTATACTTATATATATATTTGTATATAGATGCATCTTTTCTTTTTTTTTATGTTCACCAAAATATTATCAGTGTTATTATAGGAGATTAATTTGCTTCAAAATTCCTGGATTGTTTGAAATTTTTACAACATACTTTTAATTAAAAATTGTAATAGTACAGAATTCAGAGTAAGATTTCAGTTCATATCACAGCTTGTGTTGGCAAGTTTTTTAATCTCTTTATCCTTTAAATTCTTCACTTATAAAATAGGGATAATAATACCTAGCTCATAGACCTCCTTTGAGAAATAAATTAGATAATATCCATAAAGTGCTAACATTATATTCAATAAGTGAGTTCAAATAATGGTAAATCAATTTGCCTAGGAAAACCTCTTCACGCATCTAGTCAAATTTCCAAATGAAAACTTGAACAAGTTCATAAAAACTTCCAACACCCCTGTATCCTGCACACAAAAACTAAGTACAGAGACACTACTCCAGCTGTTTCTTACCCAGTGGGTTTAACATCTCCACATTCAGACAAAACATGAGGAAAGAAGGGTACTTTATACCTGCTCTGAACAGAGTACTGTGGGGTGAAGCAGTGCCTGGCTCGCCTGTTTCAGTGTGCTGTATGTTATAGCTGAGCAAGATGTGTTCCTATATGCTGTGTAAGTCACCTGAAATACCTATATCACAAGTTTGCCAAATAATGAAATGTCTCGAGTATGCAAATTTAGCGATTTTAACAAGCACCAGCAGATTCTACTCCTTAGAAACCCAATGCAGTGCTCGAAGCCAACATAACCATAAAAAAGAGAAATTCAGACAGTGCCTAAATGGATTAAGACCAGTTGCAGAGCTGAGCTCTCTCTCCTTAGTCAAAAACTCTCATTAAAATAAATGAGCCTGCTCATTTGAGGAAAAAAAAAAGGTTTTGGGCATCAAGTTGGAAGAGCAGTTCAATTTCTGCTCATCAAAAAGGAGCAGAAATCCTTATCCTATAACACCCACAGCTGCAGATCAGATTCAACCCATCTCTCCCTATTAATGTTCTTATTAAATATATTCTGTCCATCTGTGTTCAAGCTCATCTTTTCTATTCTGAAACATGATTTTACTTTTCATGTATAAAATAATTAAATTTGTTTATTTCTGGCTAAAGCCAAGCTGAGCTGAAAGCAGAGGATAAAGATTTTTGTTATTGCTTTGTGTTCAACTAGTAAATTTAAAATTCTCCTCATACCCTGAACATTCTAGCTGTCTGTTGCTGTTTCTTTATTTCCAATCCCAACGCTTCCGGTACTGCTCACATTAGCTGGTATGCTGCCGAGCGCCACGTAAGAAATGCTTGCTATGTAAGAACATGTGGAGAAATTATGTGTTTTTGTCACACCCTATTAAACGGTATTCAAAACACAATGCCCCAGAAACTAAACTGATTGTGGGTTTTATAACCCTTTTCAGGCTAATGGAAACAATTCAGGACCATGAAAGAAAGCATAGCTAGCTCAGCTGTGGGAGTCTTGGACTGCTCAGCTTGGCAGCCCTGTCCTGGCTTTGGTAAAGTCCAGTTGGATTCCATTCTTCTAGATCTTTGACAGATCATTCCAGATTAATGACTGCAAAGTGTTCCACATCTTTTGTAAAATAAGTGTTTCTTTTGACTAACTTTGAATTGTGTTTGGAGCTAGAAAAATGTCAACAGGTATTGAGATTATGTCAAGCCACTATGATGTTATTATGTGTATAATATTTTTGTGCTCTTTTTATGTTCCCAGCCCCAGTGCAAAAACCAGGAAGCACAGAGATAAGGGAGACACTACTGGTAATTCCCCTCTGCATCATACCGGCATGACTCTTCCACTGCAGATATAAGGAGCTACTTCAGCTGCCAGCCCGTGACTCAACTGAAATGGAATCAAGGGGCTGTTTTAATGTTTTAAAAATAAAAAGGAGCTTGTCCTCTCTCGGGTTGGCCAGTAACCCCAACCTCTGAGCTGCCCGGCGAGGCAGTGCCTGATCTGCCACGTATCACAAGTGATCACTCACTCAGCCATTACCTGCACTGAATGCTGCTCCATCAGAAAAACATCTGTGAACATTATTTGACAAATTGATCGCTAAATGAGCCATTAGCTTGAAGGGGCTTTTGGATTGCATCTAGGAAACCAGAGTGGTTGCAGAAGAAAAATGCTTACAGATGCAAAGCAGCGATTACAAAGGGAGAAAGAACTCCTGTGTCAGTGCTCCCGGGAGGGTGAAGGGGGCTGATGTGGGAAAAAGGGTGGAGAGATGGCAATAAACCATGAAAATCCACCTTCTCTAAAGGAAGCTGTTTATTAGAGGCAGTAGTAAAACTGCTTAATTCCCTTGGTGCCTCTAGGGAGAAATCTAAGCCTTTGTGAACTGAAGGAGAAAGAAACGTAGCCAGTGGTGTGCTTGTCAAGAAGAGAAAGCTAGAAAAACAATGTTCGTCATTTTACCATGCTTGCTTGCCAAGAGCCGACAGGTGTGCAGTTCACTATTGTTCTGACAGGCAGCCAGACACCACAGCTTTGTATGCACCCTCTCCTCCAGCGTGTGGGAGCAAACAGCTGTCTCCCTGGCTGAGGATACAAGGAAGAGAGAAAGAAAGAGAGACACTGAGATCCTTCTCCATTGGCATCAGTTGCATGGCTTTGACTCATCACTGAAAACACATGGTGTTCCTGCGAAATGTATTACATATGGGCAATTTCCTCACAGTGGCTCCAAAAATAGCCTATAAACAATATATTGAAACTTAAAAGTAAATAAATGCAGAAAGACGTCTAGGTTAAATTATGTCAGACCAACGAGAAGTAATCACATAACAACAGTCCTTAAGGAAATGCTTTTTATAAATCCTGCAGGTTTCATGTTGCTGACAGATGTTAGTGATTTAAAAAAGAAAAAAAAATTCTTGAAAAAAGAAAGCAGGTTGTTTTGATCCACGATGATGTGTTTTCCTGTCTTGCATGGCATGGAAACTATTTCAGTGCCAAATTCCCTTGGGAAGAGAAAGAAAGGCCCACACGACTCAAAGAGGGCCAGATGCAGAAGCCGTCAGACTTCTGGACTGCGGTCCTAAGTTTCCTTTTAGGTCGAGGTATTAAAGGCTCATGGTTAGGCTGATGCGGTGTCACTAGGTATATTCCTGTGACGATTGATAAGAACCAGAACCAGACATCTGTACTGAATCTAAGGCTCTTTAGATTGAAAATTTGGTGAATACCAATAAAATCTATGCTGCTTATATTTACAAGGGAGAAAATGCATCCATCACCAATAGCACGTGAAACTTGAGAAATGCTGGCTCTTTTCCAAAAGTCCAGATATTTTTCTAATAAAATAAGCAGTGAACTTCAAACAGCTCTAAAGTCATGACATAATGGTACAATCACATACATAACCCCTTAGGCTTACCCTGTAACACGCGAACCCAATCCTGTAATAATAACATAAGCCAGAGGAATTGAATTACCCACCAAAACAAGCCAATTTCCAGTGAAGAGCAGAGGGTCTTCCATCTGAGGGCCTTTTTTAGGGGCAACGAAGTTTAATCCACTTACTTCCTTTACCAAACTGAGACATTACAATTCATATGCCTGATAAATATATTCTTATGATTTCGCATACTTTTTTCTACATGTTCCATGACAGCGCTTCTACAGTTCACACCGACACGGCTCGATTTGCTCTTCACGTTCTTGTTTTTCAAGTCAATAAATCACCAGGGGAGATGAGAGAAAGGAGAGGACATGAGGGATAAGGGAGGGTGATGAGGAAAACCCTTTTTCTGTGAAATGTTTACTTATGCCATCTATATCTCCCTTGAACCCTAGAGAATTCTTTGTCGTCCTCATGAAAATTGAAAGAAAAATATTTCTGCATAGTATATTCTCATATGGGATGATTGGAAGATTGGTAAGAGAAAATAAATTATGAAAAGTATAAATTGGGGTAAATGCTAAATAAGCCATTGAATTGTTTGGAATATCGCCTTTCAAATGCAAGCATTTACATGTTTTAAGACATTATCTGAGATGTTTGCCTTTGGCCAAGATAGAATAGAGTAAGCACAACCATATTTATCCTCCCACCTGAAACAAGTAAAAAAACTAAACAAAATATATGCAACATCACCCTCTAGGATTCAAATAATAAAGTCAAAAAGTGGCAGGGACAGAGAGTAAAGATGAAAATAATTGTGTTAAAAAAAAGTCAGGGTTTCTTGTGCATATACAAATGTGATCCATTGCCTTACTCACATAGAAAGAGCTCAACAAATATCTGTTGGCTGAATCAATTAGATCAAATAGCTAAAAAAAATTAAACAGTGATGAAATTAAGCTCTCTTGATAAGCATCAAGGAGTGCAATTTGACAGGGGCCAGGGAAATCAAAGTTTTTAGGGAAAATAATTGCATTAATCACAAGTTAAACAAGAGAGTCAGGGGTGAGAGCCCAGGTAAGTGACTTCCAGAGAAGCGGAAGGAAAGTCCTGAGTGACAATGGCCGGGCAATTAAAGGGGGAAATGAGAGATCTGAAGAGTCCACCAGTCAAAAAAGAAGATACATTTTGAAGCAAATAGGATAAAATCAGCCAAGAAAAGATGAACCAAGTACAACTAGTAGCACTGGATTAGAATTTCCTGTTTAGAAAAGAAAAAAAAAAACTCAGGATAATTCTGGGATAGGAATTCTTGAAGCTTTTCAACTGATTTTGAGAAAAATAGTTTGGACAGAGAGCCAAAGTATGACCCTAACTTAGGCAGAAAATATGGAATTTTTTTCCAAGTATGAAGAAAGCAGAAAAAACAGAGGACATTCGACTTAAACAAGGTATTGACAGAAGCATATTCTGACATGCAATGGAAAATTTGCCCACCAAGACCCAGGCCCTCCACTCGTGCTCAGTTCCCCGCTCTTTCACCTTCCTAAGGCAGTTGCTGGCTCGGGTTTCCCCTCTTCCCTCCTGTGCTGTTAATCTCTCACACCCTACGCACCATCAACCTGCAAACGTGCTCTTGCGTCTCCCCTTTTCAGAAATTCTCTCCTGACTCCAAAACGCCCTCTGGCAACTACTCTATTTCTCCATTTCCCCTCCTAGCTAATTTTCAGAAGCTTTTCTAAGCAGGTGGTATGCCTCCTCGCCTCCTACTCACCCATCCACAAAGCCAGCGACCCCACTAGAACTGTCCTAGCTGCTAGACCCAGCGCACACTGCTGTGTCGCCATCACACCAACCTTCCCTGGCTACGTTCTTTCCTAGGAAGTCTCATTCAGTCCAATATCTTAAATGTCACCAATAAGCTGATAATGTCCACATTGTATCTTCAGTCCAAACCTCTTCTCTCCAGATTAGTTTATGTGCTACTGCGAACTTTATATCTCTGCTTGGATATCTAACAGGTGTCCTCATTTTATCATGTTGAAAAACTCTTGATTCCTTTGCCCCAAACTCTATCTTTCCTCAGTTTTCTCCAGTTCACATGGTAACACAATCCCTCAAACTGCTCAGGCACCCTTAATCCTTAATTCTTCCCTTTGGGAAGAGCCCATCCCCACCCTTCACTTGCGTCATTTCTATTTCCAGAATCGGTTCCTTTCCTTCCGCCGCACTGCTCCCATCTAGTCCAAGCCTCTCTTCTTCCTGCTAAGACCGTTACTGAGGCTCTATCTTATCTTCCTTCCTTCACTCTCACCTTCATACTCTCCACCTTGCCGACAGAAAGATCCTTTTAACATGCAAATAATGTTACTACAAGCCCTAAACCTTTCAATGCTTCCATTAACCTTAGAATAAATTCTGGGCTCCTTAAAATGGCCTGCAGGGCCCTGCATGATCTAGCTCCCAGCTTGCTTTTCCAACTTCAACTTGTCCCACTTCTTCCTCTCCCTGGTCACACTTCAACCGCAGTGTCCTTCTTTCTATTGATCACACGACACTCTCTCTCACCTCCTTTGCACCCGCCATTCCCTCTGCATGCTGTGTCCTCCTTGTAACTGGCTTCCTCTGGTAAATTCTTCCTTCTTTCCGTAGCCTTCATATCTCAGATCAAATGCCACCTACACAGAGACCATATGTACTCAATGTGTGCCTTGTTTGTTCCCTGAGATTCCTAAACCTATTTTCTGTAACTTAATTGGATAATGTGTTCAAATGAGCAGGACAGAAAGAGACCACAGGAACATGAGTTGTTTAGACCAGTTGTTCTCAACCCTGACTGCATATTAGAATTAATAATGTCCTGGATTCATTCAGACCAAACTCAACAAAAATCTCTGGGAGTAGAGCATGGGAACAGTCTTTTCATGAGCCAGTCCCCTTCATCAGGTGAGTCTAGCATCTGGCCAGGGTAGAGAACCACTGGCTCGTGAAGATCAGTATTTCCTAACTCTGTCCCCTTCTGATCAATTACGTGGTCTTCAACATCTGTACAATAAAACTCACCTGAAGAACACTTGTAAATATCAGTTCTCAAGTCATATACTAAGTAGTTAAGCCAGAACCTCTGAAGATGTTGCCCAGACATTGGTATTTTAGAAGCCTCTCAGGTGATTATAATATACAGTCAGAACTGAGAAGCACTGGCCTAAACAATAGCTAAATCAGTGAAGATATCTTTTGTTTAAGGATTGTTTGGAGATGTTTCACCGTATGTTTATCCTTTTCGAGCATGTCGAATATATAAGTGAGAAACGTGCAGTCAATATCTGTGCTCACTCTGTAATGGAATCCTTCCTCTCAACTCTAACATCAAGGCAGATCTAATGGCAGAGATCATCCACTTTCAGCATTTGACAAAGCACAACTATAGCCTTATTTATACTCTGTCCCTACCACCTCAGTTCGAAGGTGTTAGCAAAAGGTTCCTTGCTATAAATATCATCGCTTTTTCTTCCTCGGTTAAATTGCACAGCATCAAAGGGGACTGTGCAGTTAACTCAGCAGGCCCACGTGCTTAAGCCTGTCTGCAGGAGGGCTGGCCCTTGACCAGTTCCTGGGAGATGACCTTAGAGCCGTTGGAACATCCTGCCTGATAGAGTGTTCTTGTATGCCTGCCCTTGAGCCAGATTGTATCCATTTGACCAGATAGTTTATGCTAAAATGTGACTTGTGGTGAACACACATTTTTGTGTGCCTGAGGCCCCAGACCACATGTATAAATTTGACCTCTGGGGGGCAGTAGCCAAGGTCAATCACACAGGTATCGCATGCCTATGCGGCTGGCTCCTTGTAAAATCCTGGACACCAATGCTCAGGTGAGCTTTCTTAGAGGGCAATACTTTATACACGTTGTCACACATCATTGCTGAGAGAATTAAGTGCATCGTCATGTGACTCTATTGGGAGGAGACACGGGGAAATGTGTGCCTGGTGTCTTCTGGACTTCATCCACGTGCCTTTACCCTTTGCCGATTTGATCTGTATCCTTTGGCTGTGATAAACCACAACTGCAAGTCTACGTCCTGCTAGTGAGTCACTGAGCCTGACAGTGGTCCTGAGACTCCTGACACAGGGTCATGATGACATCAACCAGTGGCCCTCCAAAGGTTTCTTCTTTAATTGATTATTCATTACTCAGAAAATAGGTTGCTAAAAGAAACAAAGATATACAGAGAAGCTGGTTTCTCAGTAGCTCCAAAAACAAAGCAACAACCCCCCATCTAAATCATCATGAAGTAGAGATTAGTTTAATGCACGTTTCCTTTTTGAATGGACCCACTTGTCTGTTACCACTTCTTACTCCTCCTTCTGTTCTTTCATTCCTTAAACTTTATTCCCTAAAACCAATATTTCAGCTACATCAGGCATTAACAAGGCTATGTTGGCAAGCTGGTCTGAGATCCTAAGCTTCTTTTTTAAATCTTATTGGCAATACGATTTCTTTGGGAACGTATATTCTGTAACAGACAAGAAGGGAATACAATAGATCAGAAACTCTTACAACCACACACCTCCTCCCATAACAGATCTGGGGACTACTAGAAACCCAGCACCCGCCAGAAAGGAACAGTCTTGCTTTTGGAGGGGCACTGGGATGCCAACGGGTGATGCTGCGACCACCACGTCTTGGCCTGCCCCACAGCGAATGATCAGAGAACGGGAAACAGAGCCGCTTCTCCACATCGTTTTTCTTCACTTCTCTAAAACATATTACTTTCTCCCCTGTTCGGGGCAGGCCTAGGTCACTCACTTTTATGTGCGGATCAGATATTTGAAACTCAGATATACTCTGAGATACATCTCAAACCAACCTTAATTTCAAAATACGTAGTACCCATAAATTCACTCTGAGGATTTTCTTGTGATTAATTCACAATCTTGAAGAAAATCAAAGTCTGCATCCAGGTTTGAGGCTTAAAGAAAGCTCTTGAAAGCCACCAAAATGTCAACTTCCGAAGTTGCATCCTACCCAAGCATCACCTCTTGGGACCACCTAAGAATTCATATCTAGACAATTAAAGATATTTTTCACACTGTCTACTTAAGAAATACTAATTCTTCCACTAGCCTCTGATAGAGCGCTATCAGCAGAGATTAGAGTGAGACATTTTGAAGATGGAGGAAGAGACCTCAAGCCAAGGAATAGAGACAGCCATTGGAAGGTCAAAAAGACAAGGAAACATTCTCCTTCAGAACCTCCAGAAGGAACTAGCCCTGCTGACTCCTTGACTCTAGCCCAGTGAAACTGATTTCAGACTTCTGACCTCCAGAACCTTTAAGAGAATAAATTGATGGTATTGTAAGCTACTCAGTTTGTGGTACTTTGTTACAGCAAAACAAATATTCCGTTATTTATGAACCCACAGGTTCTTCACAATGAGAAGAAGCAAGAAATTCTGTTAGAGGGCTCCATTCCAAATACACAGATCAACTTCATTCAAAAGCCGTTTCACCCACAGCCTTCCTTTCTGAGGGCTTCTCTTATATTAGAGGTAAAATATCACAGGAAGGAAAAAATAGCATTTGGTAAATTTTTAAAATTACAACTTATCCGAAAGGTATTTGCCATGGCTAAAGACAGTCTTTGTGGGGCAATTGGTCTTTAAATAGAGAAAATAATGATCCAAGTTTCAGATTCCTGCATTAGGGTTTATGACATGCAATGTCTGGGTTACATTAAACTCCTGGAAATCAGGGTTTATAATGAAATGGCTGACAGACCCTTAACTTTAATGGCCTTTCCAAGTACTGCAATAGTGAGCATTATTTTTTAATGTTATAAAATGGTGGTTAAAACACTGCAGAATTTTCTCAAGACAGATAAGCAGGTGTTCAAGAGAGCAGAACTATTTAAACTTCATTGATTTATGGTCTATCTCATATTGAAGGCCAAAAGTTTTATTGAATTCCCACAGTTGATACTCTAAACTTAATTTTCCAAAATAGTAGAACTATTTCAGGGCCTCCCATATATATTAATTTCTTCATTTTAACATGCTTCTGTATTCTTAAAGTTGCTAGACATAATGAAATAGAAGCCGTAGCCAAAAGTATAAGTTATTCTATGTTTTCTTTTTATTGGTTGACTTTTCAAAGTACATTGTGTACAATAAAACCCTACGCATAGTGACTAAATCATATAATCTAGGAACACAAATCCCCAACTAGTCGTTTAAGCTATACTGTATTTCTGTCGCTCTTTAGAATTGTGAATATGACTTAACTTCTTATTTTAATGTGAAAGAATGTAAAGAATTTTCCATAGCCCCTTTTCTCTCTGGTTGCTCTTTTAAACTACCCTCAAATCAGTGTCTCCAATCTTTATGCTGCCTGACTAAAAGTAAGGTGGCCATCAGGAAAACCCCAATAAACTGTCAACCATCCTATATACTCTATTAGCATTTTCTGCTGGTTTACATAAAAATCAATACTCTCATAACTGTAGGATGCAACCCTAATGATTTAGGGAAACTGATATTTACTGTGGAATAACATAGAAATACCATTAGCTCTCCAAAAAAAATAACATTAGAGAAAGCTAGAAGCAAAATAGTTACTATTATTTAGACATGTGGATACCAAGGCATCTGCTATCCCAATTTACCTTTAGTGCTGACTGTAATATTGATAGCAACAAATCCCTCTTGTGAGAGGAGTGGTTTGCAGGCGGATCAGGCAGTTAATGAATAGACATGCAGCCTACAGTGCCCCACCTCCTAGCTTTCCTCTCTCTGATTCAGGCTCTGATGACAAAATGAGTCAAACCCAGACAACAAAGAGTGTTAGAACCATACCAAGAATAAAACAACAATACGATGACCAAACACTAAAAAGCTCAGCCAATAGCAGTTCAGGGAACCTCAGAACACACTCAGTTTGATCAAATATATCTCCATAACTTCTACCCATGTGATCGATTAATTTTGTCAAAATCCAAGAAAATTACTTAAGACATTTCTTTAAAAATAGTTATCAATATAAAGTTGTTTAAAAATGGACTTAAGCAACCCCAAAAGCCAGGGTGTTCTTTGATACTCTTTTGACAAAATTGTTTATCTCATTTAGTCAAAATCCGTCTGCTTCATTCAGAGTTCTCATGGTACATTCACTCAATTCCAAATACCAAGCAACTGAGTGGAAATAGAAGCCTCAATTTTTTAATAAATGAGGGAAGCTGTACGATACTGTATAGGTTGCTTCTTAGATCTATAAAATGTAAAGATTGTCCATTTAAATACACAATATTATTTTCATTGTTTTTAAGATTGTGGTTTTGGTGTCTTCAAAAGTATCATTGATTCAGAAGTATATTAAACTGAACTTTTCTTCCATAAAAATAGCCAGTTATTTGACCAAACTCACCTGAGCTTATTTTCTCATTTGCTTTGTCAAATAAAAAGCACACTTAGGAAGCAACGTCAGAAGACTAAATATAAGGGAAGCCAGGATTCTCACCTTCTGACTCTACATCTTCTGTTCCCAAAAATCTCTGCAAGAGGGAAAATATCATCTTTGCCACATAACAACATTCACTGTGAGCTAACTTGAGTTATAACAACTCTTTTCATCCCCCACCCCTCTCTTTTCCAGGAAATTTCTATATGCAACTTCCCTAAAATAATCCTACAAGTTCAAAATTGTGTTTGGATACTTACTGACAAGAGTTTTCTAACTTAGTGAACTTTGCAACATGTCTTTCTTCTGGAGTCAAACTAGTTGACTTTGATCATGTTAAGTTTCTTATTTCTTTACCTTTAACTTGGAGTTCTTAGGGGCGGGAGAGGGACTAGTTTATTTACCCTCTCATTTTGAAAATATATAGACGAAAATAATGTATAGCTCTTTGGGGAATTTTTCTGATTCAAAGAAGTACATACTTATGTAGTAATTCTAAAATTAAATACTGAGACATGCATGTGCTTTTAAGTCTTCTAATTAAAAACCGAGGTGGCAGACAATCCGTATTATTAATAATAACAGTACATTTAAATAGCAAGTGTGTGACAGGGTGATTTCTTCTTTGGTACTCTTACTTATTTTGAAGATAGATGGATGGATAGAAAAAGTATAAATATAGATATAAATGTTGTAAACTGTGACTATTATTTAAATCACTTGGCTGTGAAAGTCTATGGTATTCCTCTAACAGAGACGATTATTTTTTTGTTTAGGAAGCTACTTTAACAGCCTAGTAGCATCTGAACTATGGGGTCCACTTCTCAGATGAGAAAAACTTACATTACTCCGTGTAGTGAAGTACTGGAGTATATCGAGGAATCCTATCCAGCAGTGTGTCGAGAAAGGAATTGGGATCCTGAAAGAGGAAACCAGAGTGTCAAGAATGAGGGAACCCCACAACGTGGCACGTAGGCAGGTTACACAGAGGGGCATGATCACGCAGGAATTGCAGATAAATTTCCAAGAATAAGGCTACAGTTTAAAGGTGTTTCCTTCTTATGCAGCATGGCCTCTCCTCTATCCCTTAAACTCTCTCTCTGTCAGGCAGGGACACTGGCAAAGCAAGTTGACACCCAAGGGGAGCCTCTTCTTTCTGCTCCACCTGGATCCCGGCCGTCACAGCTCTGGGCCACATGGTTTGTGTTGCTGGGACATCTCAGCAACACAAGGGAAAAACAAAACCCTTTGCCACAGCAGGACAGGGCCCACTGGCTTTCAGCTCAGCCAGCTTCCATATCTCTTCTGGGAACTCAGAATTGCTCAGAAAATAAACTCTGGCTCCTTCTTTCTAACCATGCTGAGCCCCTGAGTTTACTTTGGTGTTGCCAATTCCCGGGTTCAGAAGGCTTTGGGACACATTCTCCTACTGCCTTGATCAAGGAACAAGCAACTCCTTCAGCCTATCTAACATTACAATATCCCCTGTCCAGTGAAAAGTTCAGAGAGCACAGATCTCATCACAGCTCCTGCTGCCTGCATCTCCTCCTGTGTCCTCTATTCAACAGCCAACCTCCAGGAGCCAGAGAGGCAGGTTAGGACATTCACTTTCTCTGCTTGGGTCTCCTTTTGCCCTACTTTAGGCATATAATTTTCTGTGATCTTAATTACCATGTCTGCCTCTTGATGTTTTAGAGAGGTAAGTAAAGGAATTTGGAAAGTTTCTCTCTCTGAGATGCCTACATTTCAAGTCTATCACTTTGCTTTGACCTCAAGTACTCCTTGTAGATATCAGAAGCTGAGTGTAGAACCTTTTTCTCCTCCTTGCATTTGTGCTGTAAAAATTCTAACCCTACCCCTCTTCAAGGCAAATGGATGCCTCAAGCTAACCAGAGAGAAGGCCATGTACATGGAATTGCATAAGGGGAGAGAATATTAACATATTTCAAAATATAGCTCCCCCTTTTACATTAACACACTGTCTTGGGATTCTAACACATTGTCTTGGGCTTTAATGTCTACCTCTGGGAGTGTGATTGTGGAAGTGGGAAGCAATGAGACACTGTACAGTTGGAATCTTTCTCATGCCTCATACTATGCATTATTTGAATATTTTAATTAAAACTCTTTGTGCTATGGGGGTTGGGAGGTACCTGCACCCATACTTTGGGCAAAGAGTATGTATTTGCCCAACTGTGTCACCTCTTTTATGTGAGAAAGATGGGTGGTATCTGTGGACTCTGGCAAACAACCTTGGTGCCCAGTGGAATAGTGATTTCCCAAGACATTCCTAATATAGGGGAAGCAATGTGGTAGAACAATGAATGGGCCAGAGCAAAACCCAAGGGGCCTCTTCTTGAGCACATGTGGAGGAATACCCTGGCCTTAGAAATAGCTAAAGGACATGTCTCAGGTACCGATTTCTGGCATCCAAGGTGATAAGGGCTGGTGCCTCTGTAGCACTCTTCCTCCCAGAGAGCTCTTAAAGCCCTCCACTACTTTTTTTTTAAGGGTGTTATAGGGGTACAAACATTTTGGTTACATAAATTGCTTCTGTACAGTTTGAATCAAAGTTATAAGTGTGCCCATCACCCAGCTAGTGTGCATGGTACCCATTAGGTGTGAATTTACTCATCCCCTCTTCCCCGCTCCTACCTGCTGATTTCTGATGAGAATGGAAAAACAAATAGCAAATGTACTCACTGTTAAATTGGAACTAATTAAAGAACACTTATGTGCCCTCCACTTCTTATCTCCTCTGCCCTTATCACCATTCAAGCCTTTATCATTTCTCACTTTAATCAATGGGCTGTTTGCTGTTTTGTGTCTTGTCCTCAGCCCCATGCATGCTGCCCTCAACAAATGTTCATTAACGTGAAGGAATAAATGAATGAATGACTACTGATTTTGCTTCACTAAAATCTATTCATGATTCTCCATGCTCATGACCCTCTTAGGTGTTGAAAAATAATTTTTATTATAAATCATTTCTTCAGTTCTTGAAACTTTGTTTCTCTATTACAAAGAAAAATTTCTACTTAATTGATAATATACATATTTTAAATCATGTTAATGTATTTTCTAGCCATACACATGACATTAAAATATTTACTTAGATACATAGATATTTATATACTCTTTTCTTGATCATTAACTCCTGCAAATAATTCATCTGACCAAATACTGTACAATTCTAATAAAGAGAAAATATATCCATCTAGTTTTTAAAAGATTGAGATAAATAAAACAGCCGCTCCTAAACAATTGTCATATACTCCCTCACCAGGCTGTCATCTTGTTTTAAAATAAAATTATTCTTAAAGCCTTGTTAGTTAGTAATTTTTCCTAGGAATAGAAAATAAATACTTCATAAGAGCATAAAAAATAACTCAGCAGACTTTTAAATAAAAATATACTTTGAAAGTGCCTTAGAAATTACTATTCAGCTATAACCTGCCTGTCCCTGAAGGTATGCAGATATAACCTCTCTCTTTCTTTCTCTCTCTCTGAGATTAATTAATCTGAAATTTGAAATTTCCCTGTGACCTTGAAAAAGAATTCTTGCTTAGCCAATGAGAAGGGTAGGTTTGGAGAGGTTGGATTTTTAGTAATATTCATAGGATAAAACACATACAGGTGCTTTCAAAGCTTAACCAGTCTCCAAAGTTAGTGACTAGACTTTCTAGCAAGCTGTCACCAGGGTTCTGATTCCAGGACATATATATGACCTTATTCAATCATTTATGCACACAAAAAGATCCTTTAAACTGTCCTGGAAGAAGTTTTTTCATATTTTATTTAATCTCAAAATAATACTTGGCCAGGTGCTTTTTCTTATTCTGCTAGTCTGATATTTCTCATTTCTACAGACCACTCTAATCATCTTTTTAGCTAGTTTGGAGATTAATGATTGTGTGTTATGTTTAATAGCTGTCCCAAACAATCAGGATAGATGGCAATAACTTCAGAGTAATTTATTCTTCTTGAAATCTCTAACATATAAAATCATCAGTTCCTCCAACTCAGACATCATTCTTTTTATCAGTGAAATCACTTGGTCCATTCCAACATCTTCCCTCCTAACTTCTGTGTACCGTGTTCTTTAAAATGTATAAATTATTACCAAGGGATATTATGAAAAAATAATTACAAGGGTAACAAGCAGGCATTTATGTTCTGCCATACATGTGAACCTATTCATTATTGAATCAAGTATTGCTTCTTTTCATCTTCCTTAAATAGCTATATATGAAGCTGCCTCTTCTTCAGAGAGAAAACAAAGAAAAATCCAGTCCAGAACAAGGACAATTGCTAATCAATATGTGGGTCAAAAAACAAACAAAACAAAAGGAATCTGAGACATATAAGACATAAGCTAAAACCTAAAATAGAATCACATAAAAGTAGGAATACTAATTCTTATTGAATGTTATCATGTTTAAAATTTAAGCTGAATCAGTCTGTGGCATTCATATACCCCAATAACAGTCAAGCCAAAATTCAAATCAAAAATGCAATACTTTTTACAATAGCCTCAAAGAAAATTAAATATCTAGGAATACATTTAATGAAAGATGTAAGAGACTTATACAGGGAGAACTATGAAACACTAAAAAAAGAAATTGTAGAAGATGTAAACAGAATGAAAACCTACCTTGCTCATGGATCGGTAGAATCAACATCGTTAAAATGTCCATACTACCTAAAGTGATCTACAGAATTAATGCAATCCCAATCAAAATTCCACTATCATTCTTCACAGATCTGGAAAAAATATTTCTACACTTTGTATGGAACCGGAAAAGACCTCGTATAACCAAAGCAATCTTAAGTAAAAAGAACAAACTGGGAGGTATCAGTTTACCGGACTTTAAGCTGCACTATCAGACTGTAGTAACTAAAACAGCTTGGTATTGGCAGAAAAATGGAGACATTGACCTCTGGAACAGGACTGAGAATCCAGAGATGAAACCATCTATATACGGTAATCTAATCTTTGACAAAGCTGACAAAAGCATACACTGGGGAAAAGAACCTTTTTTCAATAAATGGTGCTGGGAAAACTGGATAGCTACCTGCAGAAGATTGAAACTAGACCCCCACCTCTCACAAAAATCAACTCAAGGTGGATAACAGACTTAAACCTAAGGCATGAAACCTTAAGAATTCTAAATGAAGATGTTGGGAAGACCCTTTCAGACATCGGCCTAGGCAAGGAATTCTTGAAGAAGAACCCCAAAG
>CAUYSK010126998.1:0-31371 GCA_963575035.1 Avahi laniger
GTGTGTGTGTGAGTGTGTGAGTGTGTGTGTGTGAGTGTGTGTATGTGAGAGGGTGTGAGTGTGTGAGTGTGCGAGTGTGTCTGTTGCAGCAGTTGGGTCACCAGAGTCTGAAAACTCCTGAGGGCTCTGCGTGATGACCTAGAGCTCCTGTTTTGCGTTTCCTTGAATCCCCTCTCGATGCGACTTAGAGGCCAGGGGTCAGCTCGGTGCCTGGCACCTGCTCCCCCAGGTACGCTCTGGGCGCCTTTCCTGACCCGGCTTTCCCATTAGGTAGCTCATAGTTTGAGTTTGTTTGCTTTTAAGTTTTTTGTTTTTACCTTTTTTTCTTTTTTCCTTTTTACGTTGTAATTAAGTGGCATATACAAATTTATTATCCATATATGATATTTCCACTTTGTATTTTGATTTTTACTATGAATTTTTGCTTTTGGTAAAAATGATGTGATTAGCAAAATGTGGAGTGACCAGTTTTCTCTCATCCCTGCTCTTCAGAGATAATCACCGAGAGCAGCGGGTGAGTGTTTGTTCGGATTTGTTCTGTCGCCAAACACACACACACACACACACACACACACACACACACACACACATGTACACATGCACTGCCTATAACATGCTTTGCCTTTTGCTTCTGTGTAGCACAGAAAGATTTAACCTCATCCTTCTGCGGGTCTCAGAAGTGTTTCCTGTATCTCCAGACACTTTATCAGGTTGGAAGCAGAGACGGAGCCACTAAGTGAACTATTTGTTCCCGTAACAGCTGGCCCAGGTGAAGGCATCGTGCAGGTGCTAAAATGTCTTTTTCTACATTATACGTTTTATCCGGCCAGAGAGCACCTGGAAACATTAAATGCAGCCGTGCTGAGTCATTCGGCAAATATTTATTGAGCGATTGATGAGGGCCGTTCACTGAGCCAGGCTGGGCACATCGGCTCCGAACATGACAGAGACCCTGCCCTCAAGGAGCTTAGAGGTCAGTGGACGTGACCAGTGGTGACACAGACCACGGCGGTAGAGTCACATGAGTACCACGCTAGTGGAAGAGCCTGTCCGCAGAGCACAGATAGCACTGGGGATCCGGATAGGTATGCGGTGTTTTTTTTCATTCACTGAGTGTCGTCAGGGTGTGATTTTATTTTTAAATAAGTGTTATCTAAAAATGGGGCATGAAGAGTGATGGACACGTAGCATCGTCGAGGGCTGGAGAGACTCTGCCAGGCAGTGGGAGCTGCCTGTGCCAGGCCCCGCAGGCTGGAGCGTGCGTGGGACACTCAGCGGACGGAGCAGGTTTAGTGCCGCGGTAGGACGGAGCTCACGGTGGGGCAGGGCAAGAGCCTGGACCTTCGGGCCGCAACGCAAGGCTAACTTGAAGTTAGACCTCCGCGATGCTTGTTAGCAGGATTTAGAATAAGGCGGATGATAGAATGAGAATCTTGAAAGACATGGTGTGTAACGTTCCCCAAACAGTCCATTTCTGAGTATTCCTAGCACCTCGCCTCGCATAGGGAAGAACATTCGATACCGGGGCACTCTTAGAATGGACGGAGAGGAAAAATACAGGCTCATTTCACTTTCGGAGAGTCTTTACTTAGCCACCAGTAGCGTGAAATAAAATGTATAACCTGATTCACTAAGAGGGAAAAGAAGGCGTGAATAACTGGACAGGAAGGCAAGAAAAGGAAAAAGTAAGGAGACATAGTAAGGGAGCAAAACAAAACACGTCAGAAGAAAGATCAGTCACAGTATGTAATAAGCTTGCATATTAAAGTAAAGGAAACTCTCAGATTCAATTTCCAGAAGGGAAGGAAAAAATTTAAAGGAACAAACTCTCCCTCCTCGTCCAATTATATCCCACTTTCAAGAGACACATTTAAAACTAACTTACATAACGTTAAAGATAAAGGGATGGGAAAATATTGTGTAAGTGCAAATTATCATAAAAGAAAGTGAGGTGTCAAGGTTAATGTTATCCTAGAACTCTGGGAGGCCAAGCCGGGAGGATTGCTTGAGCTCAGGAGTTCAAGACCAGCCTGAGCAATAGCAAGACCCTGTCTCTACAAAAAATAGAAAAATTAGCCGGGTATGCTGGCACATGCCCAAGTAGTCCCAGCTACTTGGGAGGCCGAGACAGGAGGATCGCTTGAGCCCAGGAGTCTGAGGTTGCTGTGAGCTAGGCTGACGCCACAGCACTCTAGCCCAGGTGACAGAGTGAGACTGTCTCAAAAAAAAAAAAAAAACAACAACAAATAACAACAACAACAAAAAACCAATGTTAATTGTATCAGACAAAGTAAAAATTGAGGCAACTGTTAAATAGATCAAGAAGTCCTTTTTACAAAATGATTAAAGGAACATTCAGTGAAAATGTGAAAACTGGAAAACTTTACGTAACCAATAAAGGCATTGGAACACGTAAAATGAAAAAATTTTGGAAATATACTACAAATATGGTATCAGATTTTAATGCATACCACTGTAAGATTTTTCAGATTAATTAGACAAAATATACATAAAGAGCTTGAGCTTTTGAATGCTGTGACTTACAAGATTGAATATATATTTATATCTGCGTGTGTAGTCATGTGTTGCTTCATGATGGGGCTAAGCTCTGAGAAACGCGTCGGTAGGTGATTTAGTCGCTGTGTGAACATCCTGGAAGGTACTTACACAGACCTAGAAGGGTACAGCCCACGACACACCTGGGCTGTGTGTCAGGTAGTGTACTTCTCCTGGGCTCAGACCTCACAGCAAGCGATGGTACTGAGCGCTGCAGGCAACTGAAACACAATGGTAAGTGTCTGTGTATCGAAACATCTAAACGCAGGAAAGGTCCAGTAAAGATACAGTGTTACCATCTTATGGACTCACTGGCTGCCGTCTCTGCTATTCTTTGCTGACCCTGATGTTATGCAGCACACAACTGTATTTTAAGATCACATTTGAATATATACATCTTTAAAACTCCAAAAAAGAGAACAATCTTGCTTTTCAAATGTGCAACACTAAAAACATTTAAGTCACATCACGTTCTGGCTTGCAGAGTAAACTTCAATAAATTCCAACAAATAAAAGCAACCAAGACACATCCTCTGGCCACAATGCAATTAAACTGGAATTTTCTAATAAAAAATCGCAAGAACAACAAGACTGAATCTGGGAAATTTAACCACATGAAATTAACAATAACAACAAAAATCTTCTAAAGAACTGAGTTTACATTGGAAATCAAAACTGCAATTACAGTCCATTTCTAAAATAACAAAATTGAACATCGTATTTCAAAAGTGATGGGTTATGACAAAAAGGATATTCAGAAGAGAATTTCTGGCCTTAAATGATGATGATGATGATGATGATGACAGTTGTGGTGATAATGACCACCCAGCAAACAGCGCTAAGAGATTTACATCTACTATTTCAATTTATTATTACAATGTTCCTATGAGGTAGCTACTAGAATCTTCCTTATTTTACAGATTTTAGAAAAAACTCTGAGTCGCAAAAAGTTTAAGTAGATTTTCTCAAGGTCAGACACAGTAAACAATTGGCCTGGGATTGAAACCTACGTCTACTTGGGCTTTAAAATTAGAGCATGTAACCAGTACATGATATGCTCTCATTCCTAAAATGGAAAGAATGGATTTGAGGGAACTAAATGTTAAACCCTCTTTTTTTTCCTTTTTTGAAACAGAATCTCACTTTGTCATCTAAGCCAGAGTGCCGTGGTGTCAGCCTAGCTCACTGCAACCTCAAACTCCTGGGCTCAAGCGATCCTCCTGGCTCAGCCTCCTGAGTAGCTGGGGCTACAGGCAGGTGCCACCATGCCCGGCTAATTTTTCTATATATTTTTAGTTGTCCAATTAATTTCTTTGTATTTTTTTAGTAGAGACGGGGTCTTGCTCTTGCTCAGGCTGGTCTCGAACTCCTGACCTTGAGTGATCCGCCCGCCTTGCCCTCCCAGAGTGCTAGGATTACAGAGAATTAGATATTAATAGAAAGGAAAGGCTCCTTGTAAATACATCCCCAGCACCTTGCTGCACCTTCCAAAAAATTGTTAATGGTTTGGTTTTATTTACGTAAGTAAATTTTTTGTAAATAACACTAGCCTCTACAGCTACTTTATGGTGTTTCTCAGCTTCGCACTGTTTTGCAGACCTCATTCCATACCCGTATGTGCAGATCTGTTTTATTGTACGATTGGCTGCACACTATTCCACTGTATGAATGCACAGTAACACATTTAACAAAATCTCTCATTTATGTATATATGAGTTGTTTCTACTCTTTTACTATTTTCTGAGCAAACTCTTTTAAGTCCATGCTATGTGCGAGGCAAGACGCTAAATACTTCTCTGAATTGTTTTCTTTAGTCCTCGCGGTGGTTGTCACTGTCATCTCTATTTTACGGATGACTGGCTAAGTCATCAAGGTGTTCGATACTCGCTCGCGCTGCCCAGATGGCAGGTGGCAGATGTGGTCAGACCTGGGTCAACTCTAGCGTCGAAGCCCGTGGCGGTGTGTTTGCACCCCTGCTTGTCCCCCTGCCGACCGTAAACAGTGGGGCGTGGACACTTGTGTGTTGCGTAGTAAAGGGGACTATTCGTGTCACTCTGCAACATTTATTGGGCGTCTCCCCTGTGGGAAGCCCTGCGCTAGGCGCTGGGATTTCACGAGGAACGTGCCTTAGCCGGTCTCTCCAGAGCAATGCTGAGTGGACGTGCCTTTATTGATCTCTTCTCGAGATCAATTATGTATCGAGCCTGTACCATCTTGGAGGCAACGCGTGCTGAGGGAGTCCCTGTCCTGACTTAGCCTGTGTCCAGGGGCCTGGGCCTCACCGAGGCCATCCACGCTCCAGCCACGCCAGTGGCCCGTGCGGGGGGCTGCTCCTGAGGTCTTAAGGACTTTTCCACGGAGCATGACTTTCTTTCCTGACGGTTCTGACTTGTCTTCTACTCTGAAGTCAGCTCACTGAGGATCTTGTCGTTATGACGTCAGTCTGTCACCTGGAATCCTGCATTCTGTGACCCCGGATGGGATGGTTTCCCTGGGAACATTGATGTCACGCTGGTGCAGGAAGAGTCAGGTGGAAGGTGTCTTTGAGAGACTCATCGGCCGCTCGATCACCGAACATGCGAAAGCCCCACTCTGTGTCAAGCTCCAGCAAAGCTCTGGGGACAGGAAATTGTTGAGGTACATATAGTCTCTCCTTCCCAGGAAGTAGCAGCGTACGAAAGAAAGATGACAGGTGTAACCCTGACTTCAACACAAGCCGCTCGCTCTGCCAGCTGGGAAACTGAGGCAGGGACACTGTGCCATGTCTTTCTAGTCCTGGGCACAACGTGTAGAGACATATGCAGCCCAGTCCCAGTGACTCCTTTAGGAGAAGAAGCCATACGGGTCTTCCCTTCATTTCTTCTCGCTGAGTCATTCCTCAGTTCAAGTTAAAAATTACCCCCTGGGCCGGAGTGACCACACTTGAAAAATTGCCTTTGATAGAGACGCTGCCGGAGAATTCAGAAATTCGAACACGTTTATTGACTAGTTCCCATTTCTCCAAATGGGTATTTACCCTCACGAAGTTCTCCAGGGAGCTGCGTGTATGTCGTCCAGACGGGAACCCTGTGGCCTTTCCTCTGGGCGGTTAGCTCTGCCTGTCACAGTGACACCGGAGGGAGGAAGGATGGGGGGGAGGGAGGAGGGAAGGGAGGGAGGGAGGCACAGACTTACTGACCCTGCTCCCCGCAAACATTCTTGAAGTTTTCCAGGCTCCTTTAAAGAGGAACAATTATCCATTTCTTTGCAATTCAGCTTTGTCCTTTGGGGCCTGCATTTTCTACACAGGTGACAGCTCCGCACGGTCAAAACACGCACTGCATAACTGCGATCGCGAGTCAGTCTTCGTCTCCCCATTGGGCACAAGTCCTTGCATGTGCCGCGTGGGGAGCCCCTTCTGGCTCTGGCGTTCTGTGGCAGACGTTTAAGGAGCAAGCACCACTGCAGTTTTGGGGCGGGGGATGGGGGTGGGGAGCCTCCAGGGAGTCTGAGAGCAATTTTCTGGGGAAAAGCGGATCCTTTGAAATTTTTCTGTTGGGAAGGGAAAGCGGCTGGTCCTATTAGCTCGGCCACGTTGGAAAACTTTGTTGTGCTTCCCCGGGAAGCCTTTGGAGACGACCCGCAAAGCTGTCCTGCGGGGATCCACCGGGCCGAGGAAATCTGGGAAGAGTCTGGCAGGCTGCCGTGGAGCCTGGGGAGAAATAAGGGGAAGCTCGTTAGTTCCGGCCTTTCCAAGGCAGCTGGACTGGAGGGCGGGCACGGGCTCGCCCCCAGCTCTGCTGACATTTGGTTCCATTAGGCAGCAGGAGCTGGTTCCAACGTCCCGAGCTCAATTCCTGAGGCCGAGCTGAGCCACGTGATCTCGCGCAGTGTTTTCGATTATTCTCCCCGTCTCTCTCGTCTCCCACGGAAGTCCCATTCGGCTCCCCACCGCGGCCCTTTTGCAATGTTTCTCCTCCCTGTTTGCGTCTTCCAGCGACAGGGCTCAGTATGAAAACTGTCCTTGATCTTAACCAAAGGGTTAACGCCTCGGCCCGGAGCGTCGCCAGCTCCCATCCCACGGCCCCTGCCACGCCACGTGAGAGCCCGGGCCATGGAAGAGGCAGTTCCCTGGAAAAAAGCTTGTTTTTCAAAGCTGACAGCCTTCATCAGACACTCCTGCATCGGCCCGCTGGGGTCAGCGCGGTTTCCACCCGGAATCCGGTTCCTTCGTGCCGCCAACCTCTCCACCCCGCGTGAAGCGCACGGCCTTGCGCCTAGTCCCAAAGGTCCTCGCATGTTGTTTTTTCATTTTTATTTTCGTCCTGGAAAATGCCCTGGGAGTGGCCTTGCCATGGGTGGGACATTCATCGCAGGTCGGGAAAGGACACGGTGGAGAAAAGGGATTGCGTTTGTGTTCCAGGAACCCGTGCAGACCGTGGCAGTCCTTGACGGGACAAGAATGCAAGAGGCTGTCACACCAGAACCTGGCACTGAGGCGGGGGCAGAGTCCAGGCCTTGGCTGGGGACAACTGGCTTCTATCCTAGACTTGGGGTGGGATAAAAGACAGTTCCAGAAGCCCTCTTGGCCCTTGGGTGTCGCTGCTTTCCATACTTTATGCCAGCACATAAAGAAGAGAAGAACCATTATTTCAGGAGGACTTTTTTTTAAAGCAAAAGGTGTCCATTGGTTAGCATAACTGCATAGGTATGGGTGGCTTCAGGCATGGCTGGATCTAGATGCTCATATGGTAACAGTTGGATTCATTTCTTCTCACATTTTCTCTCTGCCCTCCTTCCTTTCCCTCTTCTTTCTCTCCACCTCTCTCCCACCTTTACGAGTTCTGTGCCATCTGTTGGCATCCCTCCCAGGCAGCCCTCTCTGCAGGGTGGCCTCAGCAACCCCAAATTTATATCCTCCCTCTCGAGTACCAGCAAGGTACAGAAGGATGTTTTTTGCTTGTAATTTAACTGATGCTGAATTTATTTTAGCACATATAATAGTTTAATTAAACAGCAGACAGGAGCTTCAACGGGATCACTCTGTCTTTCTACCCTGCAATGTTTAGGTCTTTTTTTTTCTTTTAATAGAGTTAGGGGGTACGGGTCGAATTCCGTTACATGTATGTATTGTGTAGTGATGCAGTCTGGGCTTTTATATCTGTCACCCAAAAAGTGCACCTTGTAGCTCACAGGTAATTTTCCATCCCTCGCCTCCTCCCACCCTCCCTGTTTTTCAGTTTTCAGTGTTGGTTATACTACTCTGTCCTTCTATAGCCGTAGTTTAGCTCCCGCCTATAAGTGAGAACATGTGGCCTTTATTTTTCTGTTCCTGCGATACTTCACTTAGGATAATGGCCTCCAGTTCCACCCAAGTTGCTGAAAATGACTTTATTTCATTCTTTCTTATGGCTGGGTAGCACTCCATGGTCTACGTGTATGTATGTACGTGTGTGCATGTGCACACACACACACACACACACACACACACCACATTTTATTTATCCACCCGTCAGTTGGTGGACACTTAGGTTCATTCCCAATCTTTGCTATTGCGAATTGTGCTGTGACAAACATGAGTGCGGGTATCTTTTTGAGGTAAAGATTTCTTTCCCTTTGGGTAGATAGCGGGATTGCAGGATCGAATGGTAGATCTGCTTTTAGTTCTTCAAGAAATTTCCATACTGATCACCATAGAGGTTGTACTGATTTACATTCTTACTAACAGTGTTCCCTTTCACTGCATCTACGCAACATCTATTTTTTTTTTTTTACTTTTTTTGTTTTTGTAGAGACAGGGGTCTCTTTGTCTTGCCCAGGCTGGTCTTGAACTCCTGGGATCCTCCTATCTTGGCCTTCTGAAGTGCTGGGATTACAGGCGTGAGCCACCGTACCTGGCTTGTTTTTTGACTTTTTGTTAATGGCCATTCTAGTTGAAGTGAGATGGTATCTCATTATGGTTTTAATTTGCATTTCTCTGATGATTAGTGATATTGAGCATTTTTTCATGTTTGTTGGCCATTTGTATATTTTCTTTTAAAAAAATCCCTGTTCGTGTTATTTGTCCACTTTTTCATGGGGTTGTTTGTTTTTTGCTTGCTGAGTTGTTTGAGTTCCTAGCAGATTCTGGGTATTAGTCTTTTGTTGGATACATTGAGAATATTTTCTCCCATTCTGTAGGTGGGCTATTTACTGTTTTGCTGTGCAAAAGCTTTTTAGTTTCATTAAGTCTCACGAGTCTATTTTTGTTTTTGTTGCATTTGCTTTTGGAGTCCTAGTCATAAATTCTTTGCCTAGGCCAATGTCCGGAAGAGTTTTCCCTAGGTTTCGTTCTAGCATTTTTATGGTTTCCATTTAAATCTTTACATTTAAATCTTTAAACCATCTTGAGTTAATTTGTATATATGGTGAGAGATAGGGATCCAGTTTCATTCTTCTGCATGTGGCTACCCAATTTTCTCAGCAATATTTACTGAATAGTGTACCCTTTTCCCAGTGTATATTATTTTCTGCTTTGTTGAAGATCAGTTGGTTGTAGGCAGATGGTTTTATTTCTGGGTTCTCTATTCTGTTCCATTGATCTATATGTCTACTTTTGTGTCACTACCATGCTGTTTTGGTTACTATAGGCTTGTAGTATAATTTAAAGTTGGGTAATGTGATGCCTCTGGATTTTTTCTTTTTGCTTAGGATTGTTTTGGCTATTTGGGCTCCCATATGAATTTTGTGATTGTTTTTTCTTTTACTTTTTCTTTTGAGACAGGTTCTCACTCTGCTGCTCAGACTAGAGTGCAGTGGTGTCATCATAGCTTACTGCAATCTCAAACTCCTGGGCTCAAGCAGTCTTCCTGTCTCAGTCTTCTGAATACATGGGACTATAGGTACATACCACTATGCCCAGCTAACTTTTAAATTTTTTGTAGAGTCAAGGTCTCACTATCACCCAGCCTGGTCTTGAACTCCTGGCCTCGAGTAATCTTCCCACCTTGACCTCCCAAAGTGCTGGGATTATAGGTGTGAGCCTCTGTGCCTGGTCTGTTTTTTTGTAATTCTGTGAAAAATGACCTTGGTATTTTTGGTTATGTTTGGACGTTGGTAGGAATCACATTGAATCTGCAGATTGCTTTAGACAATATAGTCGTTTTCACAATATTGGTTCCCAGAAAGATTTTAACACAATGCTGATCTTCTTTCAAATTCTCAAATGCCTGATCGACCAGTGTTAGCTGTGGCTGACACACACACACACACACACACACACACACACACACACACACACACTTGCCGCCCCATGAGTCGGTCCCGGGTGAACTATAGGAAATCCTTATGAGGCGATCAAAGTGGGAAGAGGTTTGGATACATTCATATTTGTGGTGATGCTGGTGCTGAGAGTCACTAGTTCTGGGACGTTGAATCGGCAGGACGCAAAGACACTCCCGTGTCGGGGCACGGCGGCAGAACCAGAGCCGCCACAGGCTGTATTTGGAAGGTGACGTCTGGAAGTAAAGACAATAACGAGAACAAAACCTGCTCTAAAAGCTTGAACTCTGCGTATGCTTCAGCCAGCATCGATATCCTGGTTAGCAAATCCTTTCCAAACAAAGCAGGTTTTGATGAAGCAGATCATACCCTCTGGACTTCGGGGCATGTAAAAGGCAGAGCTGATAAAACAGAGTTTCAGTGGCCTTAGGGAAGGAAGCAGACTCCGGGCTGAGGCTCAAAGAGGAGGTGAGCGCGAGGGGAGTGTAGGACATTTGCTCTCGAAGACGTGAAAGGATGAAAGAGAGGCCGTGACGGGAGGACACGGAGTCAGCACGTGGTTTCTGGAAGACAGAAAAGGTTGAGTGTTTTTACAGGCTGAGGATAAAGATCTAGAACAGAGGGAGAGATCGAGGTTCAAGGCGAGACGCGATAGTCACTGGCAGTGTAGAGCCAGGGTAAAGGGTGCGTGCTCTAGAGTCAGACTGCGTGGTTTGATTGCCTTCACTGAATCCTAGCTGGGTGATCTTGAGAAAGTCACTCAACCCCTCTGTGCCTCACACATCTCTTCTGTAAAACGAAGATATTGCTTTGGAGCCTACACTAGAGTTTAGGAGAACCAAATGGTAAAGCAATTAGAACAATGCCTGGTACACCACAGTGAAATTTTGAAATAGGCATTGTTAAGAATGTGTGGTCAAGCTAGTTATGTAACAGTACCTCTATCTTGGCTGGAGGTGGAGACCCAGTCGGTGGCCACGAATGTTTCATGGCACCAATCTGTTCAGGAGCGAGAGTGTCGCCTTCAGGGCTCAGAGACCTGCATTCAAGTGTGGAACTTGGCAGAGAGTTTGAGGCTTCTGTGGCTGGGATTTTACTATCATTTGAGGTGGAAGGACAGAGAGTACAGAGCTTTGGGATGCTGCACAAGGACGATTGAGGAAATGGACCCACAGTGAGTTAATTTACCTGGAAGCGTCAAGCGTAGAGCCTAATATATATACGTGTATATATATTATATATAGTAGGCTTTCAAATGTTCATTCATTTTAGTTCATTGCTATTTGTTGCTGTAAATGCTCAGTGAATAAATTGATAAAATTCAAGGGCTAATATAGAAAATGATAAATTATTGCAAGTTGAGTTTTAAAAAACAACGTTCTTTTAAGCAGACACCCTGTTTTGGAAGGCCCCGTGAAAGAGTGTCGATGTGATAGCATTCCGGAAGGTCTCTGCTTTCCGTGCTCAGTGCCGGGTGTGCACGAGCAGCAGCGCCGACGCGCCCAGAGCGTCCCAGGATTTGTTGCTCCGGCGACAGGCCTCGCTCTGTGGCTTGTGCCTGAGTCAGAGCTTCTTTGGAGGCAGCGCCAGGGACTCTTCGCCACCTGCCTCAGGGAAACCGAGTCCACGGGAGGCACTTCCTGGAGAAGCCAGGTGGGGCCGATGGTGACGCCGTTGGCCTGATCGGGAGCTGGCGTTTGGCCCCAGGCAGCGAGGGTTTGATCCAGCGAGGGCGGGCTGTAGAGCAGGAGCCCCGGCCCGGCTGTGAGTCTGCCAGCGTGACCTTGGGCCCAGGGAAGGGCACACGTCTGCCAACAGACCACTACAAGCTCAGGCCTTGGGTGGGCACTTGCCAAGTTCACCTTCTTCTCTGTCCACATCGACTCCGGCAGGTTGGTGTTGGGCGAGACCCCAACCTTCCTAATCCTGGGGTCTTCACCTACGAACGGAGACAAAGACATCCGTGGTCTTTGGACTGAGCGCCATGGTGCCGGCGTTTCTCTGGAGATGCCACAGGCGTTGCCGAGGACGGTGAAGGGACCAGGCAGGCGGAGCTTAGCCTTCCTTTCCCCTGCGATCTGCTCTGCGGGCTGAAGTTGCCTGCAAACTTTCGCTTGAAGAGCGGCTTCCAGGTTTCAAAACCGCACAAGGCACTGTCTCTGATCCTTGCCTGTCTCCCGTGCCCGGTCACTGCTCTTCCGCCAGCACCTCGGGCCGCACTTCGCCGTCCGCCCTCGGGTCCCTGTCCGCAGAGTGACAGTTTGGACCGGAGAAGCTCTGGGTCTCCATGAGCCCGGGAGTGGATTGAGTGTCGACCACTTGGGGTACCGAGCCCCGCCTGGTGGGCAGACTGGAGGGGCCGTGACCCTGAAGGACGGCCGGTCCCTCTGTCCTGCTGCCCGGGCGCCGTGCACGTGGCTCGGTCCGGGACTCGCGTCCAGCTCCCCTTGTCAGCAGCGAGTCACGCTGCTTCTCCCATTTCCTCTTTCCTCCAGGGGCTCATGAAGCGGCAGCTACGCCTGTTCCCGTCGCCACCCGTCAGCCACGGGCCCGGGATCAGGAAAGGAAGAAAGGCAGCCTCACTTCCTCGCTGAGGATGGAGCCGCGCAGCCGCTCTGGAAAGAGCAGAAAGTCCGCGAAGTTCCGGTCCATCTCTCGGTCCCTGATCCTCTGTCATGCCAAGACCAGTGACGACGGCTCCAGCCCCGACGAGAAGTACCCGGATCCCTTCGAGATCCACCTGGCCCAGGGCAAGGAGGGAACTTTCCACTCGTCCCTGCAGCTGGCAGACACGTCGGAGGCCGGGCCCGGGGCCATTCCTGACCTGGCACTGGCTGCTGAGGCCGCGCAGCTGCAGGTGGCCGGGAGTGACCGAGGCAAGACCTGCCGGCGGCTGCCCTTCGTGAAGGTACGCCGGGACGGGGGGCTCATTGAGCCTGCGGTCGCTGCTGGCGCGTGAATTCGCGTCCGACCCATTTACCAATGTCGGGAAGCCACAGAGCCGCCCTCCTGAGCGAGAGCAAGGAAGAGGCGGAAGCCGGGCCGCTGGAACTGTGAGGGTGAGCGTGGTGGCGAAGCAGGCTCAGTTGACGCTTGCGCTTGAGAGATTCAGGGAGGCAGTGTCAGTGTAAGGTAAACGAACCTAGATCCCCCTTGGAAAGTGCCAGAAGCAGTGGTCAACACGCGGGGAAGTTCTCGACTCCAGACAGGCGCTGTTGGGCAACCCACAGGCGGGCCACGTCACACCGTCCTGCAGACTTGGGGGCGCGACGGGAGGAGGCCGCCCGGCCAGCGGGGCGAGGGGCGCGGGGCGGGCGAGTTAACGACTCCATGTGTGATGTAATGCGGGACAGTGAGGGGCTGTGAGAAACACAAAGCAGGACCAGGGAACAGAGAGGGAGGGGGCTACCGCCTTTTTTGCCAAGGTGATCAGGAAGGCTTCTCTAAAGACGTGACGTTTGACCAGGGACCAGAATGGAGCGGAGGAATGAGTCACGTGACCATTGAGGAAAGGCGTTCCTGGCAGAGGGAACAGCATGTGCGAAGACATGGAAAAAAGCGTGTGCTTGAGGGGCAGCAAGGAGACCAGCGCCAGGGAAGCGAGGACGGGGAGGTCGGCGGGAGACAAAGTCGAGGCGGCAGCCAGGGGCCAGAGCAAGGACCAGGGCAGGTCTTGCGATTTATTCTGAGAAGGATGGGAAGCCTTGGAGGGTTGTGACAGGGCAGTGACGCGATCCGACCTTCGTTTTGAGTGGAGAGTGACTTGCGGGGGACCAGTGGGGGGAGCACGGCAGTGACCTGGCCAGACGAGCCGCGGCTCGGACTGCGGTGGCAGCGGCGGAGGGCTGAGAGGGGCCGGCGCAGGGCACCGTTTTCTAGGCAGAGCCAGCAGGGTTTGCTGAAGAACGGACGCAGAGTGTGAGAGGATCAGAGGGGCCGACTTCAGCGGCAAGGCCTGGGGGGAAGAAGGAACCACCTGTGTGCCGATATAGGAAACAGTAGGGGTGGAACAACGACCAGGAAAAAGGCGAGTCGTCCCCTTAGCGGCACAAGATTGCGCTAAGCAGGGGCGGGTGGGAGAGAGTCCCGGGCGAAGGGAGGTGCACAAGCAGAGATGGAGGGGGCAGCCTGGGTGCTTACGTGGGGCGGCCGAGCTCGTCCGTGCCCGAGTGCCTGGGGGGCCGGGTGACGGGGCAGGGTGGGCGCGGGAGGGTCGGGGGGCAGGGACGTACTTCACCTCCTCGTCTCTTTGCCATTCACACGCGCACCCTACGTTGGCTTAAAAAGCGTTTTCACAGTTCTTATCTCTTTGCCCCCACAAAAACCCTGTGAGGAAGGCATCACAATAATATATGATTTGATATTATATACTAATAATATAATACTAGCAGCACTGTTATTTCTGGGGGCGCAGTAGTTGGGGTGTGGGCTCATTCGTCTGACTGCGGGGGCGTCTGCCTTCCTCATGTACGAGCTGTGTGACGGTAGACAATTCACTTTGCCTCCCTGGGCCTCCGTTTTCTCGTCCGTGAAACGGAGAACCTTAAGCATGGTGTGTACCTCCTTCACGAGGATAAAGTTATGGGTGTTTCTATGGGAAAATCCACCAAAAACAGAGCAACGCGCGTGGCAGTTGCCTGATAAATACTATCATCGTGATTTCTACTTGAGTGTAGGGACCCCGATTCTGGGTCATTAAGTAGTCAGTGACTACGGCAGCACCCACTGCGTCCCTGCAACGGCCAGACGGTGTCAAGAGTCAGAGCTTGGATGATGCTCGGAGGCTAACGGTGGAGACCAGGACAGACCGGATCGTTCTTATTTCCGACGCGCTCAGGGTGGGGCACGGGTTTGTCAGGGACGCCGTGGTGCGCCGAGAGGGGTGCACAGCCCAACACGGGGAGGGGGTGGCAGGTGGCTGTTGGAAGCGGATGCTCCTGGAAAGAAGCCGGGGGGTGGGCAGGGGTGGGAACAGGCGGAGGCATGTGCCAGGGCGCGGTGCTGGGAGACACTGAGGGAGGAAGGGGTGCGAGCCCAGTGGAGTCGGCTTTGAGGAAGGGTGAACCGCGGTGAACCGCAGGTGGGGCTATTATCCAGCTCGGAACGCGAGATCTTTTGTTCCTTTTTCAGGAGCACAGGTGACCCTTAAAGATCCGTGAATGAGCTCTAGCAAGTGAGGGTTCCGGTTGTCTGAGCTGTCCAGGCAGAAGGGCCAGAGTGACAGCTGGTCCCCACAGCCCCTGCCGGAGGCGCCTCCGAGTCCTCAAACACACACACACCCACTTCTCCTTCCCGCAGGGACACTCCGGTCCCTGCCCTGGGCCCCCTCCCTCCCAGCCTCCCCACGCCAAGCAGCCCTGCACCCAGGCGTGACTCAGTTGGCCCAGACAGACTTCGCAGCCTCCAGCAGTGCCATGGTTACGCTGATTTCAAAACAACATCTGGAACGGGGCCCTGTGACATCAGCCTCTCCTCTGGAAACGCCTAATATGAAAATCAAAGAAGAGGAAGTTATATAAACAGACAGCTTAAAAGAAAGCCTAATTATCAAGGATAGGTTGCGTTTGGCACAGCCAGGACCACGTGCGTCTCCGCCCGGGGGTGTGCGGAATCTCCCCCCCAACACCCGAGTGTGCGCTGTGCAGCGCGGTGCCGGGCTCTTGTCCCGGGGCTCCTGACCCTGGGGGTGGATGACGGTGCATTTAAATGGAAGAAAGTTAAAAGCCAGGCTTCCTAGACGAAGAAGCAAAGACAAGTTCAATTTGTCAGAGGAGGAAGCAGGGCCCCCCGGGCTATGCAGCCACGCCGCCTTTTTCCAGGGGAGGAGTATTTTTAGATGCCCTGCGAGTGGGATGCTGGGCCAAAGGGAAGGAAGCCCAGCCGACCGGACTGAGGCTCTTCCCTCTTTCCTCTCTTTCTTCCTCATTCCTTCTGTTTGTTCAAACATCAGCAAGCACCTGTCAGGAGCTGTCATCTGGGGACAAACAAACACCATAGCCCCGGAACTTGTGATCTAGAGCAGGGGACAGGTGTGTGCGTGATTGATCCTGTCCCTTGTCCCCTGCCCCAACCCAAATGGCTTTGCTTGTTCAGTTTCCTTAGGGAAGGGTTTCTGCAGAGGGCGGGTGGAGGAGAGTTAATATCTTACAGAGATTTCTAGTTTACCTTTCGTTTCCTTGGAACATTCAGTGATGATGGGACTTACGCCCCTCACTGTGGGACTCCCCTAGAGGGGTCCGGATAAATTGCTATAAAATCTAAGCAATCTCAGAAACAGCGAAGGAGCTTGGTCACGGTGGAGTCCCTGCTGCCCACCCCTCCAGGAAGCTTGGGACGCAGGACGAGGGAGCGCTTCCCTGGAGAGTCAGGAGGGCGTCCGAGCGCGGGCCGTGCGTGCAGAGGGAGGTGAGGATGCGGAGGGCACAGTGGAGGCAGGGAGACGGCACAGGCGGCAAGAGTGAGAGGCGGACACTCCTTCACCCCCAGGTCAAGCCTGGCCCCAGATTTACAAAGGATCCTTTTTAAAGAAATCATTGTCTATCCCAAGGTCATAAAGATATTTTTTCATATTTCTTCCAGACGGTTTTTCCTAAAAAAAAAAAAAATAGTTTCTGTACAAAAACTGCAACTGTCATACTTGTTATCTTTCTCATCCAGATTTTTAATTCATATGAAATCAATTTTCTTGTATGTTGTGAGTCAGGGGCTAACTTTTTTCCTATATGGATGTCCAATCGACTAATTGACTCAGCACCAGTTTTTGAAAAGCCTGTCCTGGCCCCACTGCACAGCGGTGTCGTCTCTTTCGTGAGTCAAGGATCTGGCTGGGCGCGGTGGCGCACACCTGTAATCCCAGCACTTTGGAGGCAAAGGCAGGAGACTCACTTGAGGTCAGGGGTTTGAGACCAGCCTGGGCAACACAGGGAGACCCTATCTCTACAAAAAATAAAAATAAAAAATTAGCTGGGCGTGGTGGTGCACGCCTATAGTCTCAGCTACTCAGAAGGCTGAGGCAGGAGGAGCCCTTGAACCTGGGAATTTGAGGTTGCTGTGAGCTGTGATCATGCCACTGCACTCCAGCCTGGGTGATGAAGTGAGACCTTGTCTTTAAAAATAAGGGTTTTATTATATATATATTATACAAATATAATAATATACATATATATAGGGTTAGGGTTAGTGTGTGTGTGTGTGTGTGTGTGTGTGTATAGAGAGAGAGGTCTGTTTTGGTTTCTCCATTCTTATACATTGGTTTTATTTTTCCTACCCCCACACTAACACTGCACAGTTCTAGCTACTGTAGCACTGTGATACGTTTTTCAGTATCTGTTCACCTAAGTCCTCTAATTTTGTTCTTCAAACTAGACTTGGTTCGTCGGGATTTCTGTTGGAATTGCATTGACTCTATAGATTGATTTGGAGAGAACTGATGTCTTTATAATACTGAATCTTCCATTACATGATATCTCTCTTCACAGCCTAGATGTCCTGTGTTTTACTTTTCAGCGTGCGCAGTCAGTATCTGCCATTTCTGAACAAGCACAGCTCCGCCCCCCTCTCCAATTCCCGTCCGCTGCCCCTCCACGGCGCGCGAGGGACGGCGGCACGGTGTCGAACACAAGCGGTGATGGCAGGCGTCCTTGTCTCGTTCTTCTTTTTTCATTTCTTTCTGTTTCTTTTTTCTGTTTTTAGACTTTTTATTTATTTTTCTTTTTTTGTTTTTTCTCATTTTTTAAATATTTTTTTTTAGACAAGTTCCAAATGCTGACCTTGTCTCGTTCTTCATCTCGAGGGGAAATTTTCATTATTATTATATCAGTAAATAAGTATGATGGTTGTCACAGGTTTTCACAGATACTATTTTTTTTTTAAGAGACAGGGTCTTACTCTCTTGCCCATCCTGGAGTCATTGTTACAATCATAGCTCGCTGTGGCCTCGAACTCCTGCGCTCAAGCGATCCTCCCGCCTCGGCCTCCCGAGTAGCTGGGACCACAGGTGTGCACCACAGCGCCCAACTGATGCTCTTCATTGGATTAAGGAAGTTTCCCTCTATTCACAGTTGGAAAAGAGATTTTATTTCCCCCCTGAATTGTTGCTGAATTTTATGAAATTATTTTTTCTGCATTTATTGAAATGATCTTATGGATTTTTCTGCGTGTTAACGTGGCAAATTGTATCAATTGACTTTTTTGAATGTTAAAACAACCTTGCATTCCCGGATTACATTTAGCTCCGTTATGATATATTATCCTTTTACTGTAGCTCTGGATTTGATACGCTGACATTGTTACTGATTGTTACCACTGTGTTTGCCATGGAGATTAACCTAAAATTGTCCTTTCCTGTGATGTTCTGCCTGGTTTTCATATCATGGCTATTTCGACCTCATGAAGTGAGTTAGGAAATATTTTGTTTTCCATTCTGTGGGGTTGACTAGTGCTGCTGCTATCCTTTAAAAAATGGCTGGGAGAATTCATCTACGAGCCACCTGGGCCTAGAGATTTCTTTGTGGAAAGGTTTTAAATTACCCTTGAATCTATTGAATAGACACAGAACTATTCAGATTTTTTTTTTTACTTATTCCAGTATCAGTTTTGGTAAGATGCATTTTTGTTATGAGAAAATTTGTTTCGTATGAATTTTCACATCTATTAGCATAAAGTTGTTCATAAAATCTTATTATACTTTCATTGAAATTTTGAGATAATTGTAGTTTACATGAAGTTGTAAAGAATAATAGAAAAAGATTCTGTGGACCGTTTCCCAGTTCCCTCGGAAGGAAACACTTTGCATAACTGTGGTACAATGCCACAACCAGCACATGGACACTGACACAATCCACTGATCTTGTTCGGATTTCCCCAGTTTTACTTTTACTCGTGTGTGTGTGTGTGTGTGTGTGTGTATGTTGATTGACTCCTAGATTAATTATTCTGCAAAGAGAATATATCATGAATGATTTTAATCATTGGAAATTTGCTGAGACTATATGTATTTATAAAATATATGCTATATATTATATTTATATTTATTGGGTGCCATCTTCTGTATTTTTCTATTAGGTAAAGTTTAATAACCATGATTTCCAGGTATTTTTTAACTGTCAATTCCAGCTCTCTCTTAGTTACTGAAAGAAGTATGGTAAAGTCTCCCATTAAAATTATAGATTTGTCTATTTCTCATTTTAGTTCTGTCACTTTGTGCTTTATGTATTTTGAAGTTATATTTTGTGTGCATGGGCCTTTATCATTTTTAAAATTTTTCTGGTGGATTAACACTCTTATAATTTTGAAATATCCTTCATCTGGTGATGATTTTTTCTAAAAAATTATCTGCCGTTAATATACTTGCACCTACTGCCTTTTGGTTAGTGTTTGCATAATATATCCTTTTCCTCCTTTTATGTTTGACCTGGGTTAACATACTTAACGCATAGCTCGTGCAAACAGCATATTATTATGTTATTTTCCTTCCATCTACAGCCTTCGTCTTACAATTGTGAGTGTTGACATCATTTACATTTAACGTAATTTCAGACGTGTTTGGATCTGTATTTACTCTCCTATTATTTGGTGTCTGGTTGTCCCAAGTGTTGTATATTCTGTTTTCTGTCTCTTCTTGTCCTCTTTTGGATTAACATATTTTTCCTCCTCCATTTCATCTTTGATTAGCTTGTTAGTTATAATTTTTCACTATTACTTTAGTCATTAAAATATACAACATACATTCTTAATATATTAGTATCATGAAAATTAGTTTTTACCAGTTCCCAGACAAGGCTAAGACCTTAGAATGCACAATTTCATTTATACCTTCCCACTTTTTTTGATATTCTTGTCATGTGTTTTAATTCTGCATATATTGAAAACTCCAGGACACAGCATTGCAGTAATTCGCACGCTTGCCCTTTCTGCTGTTCTTCCTGCCTTCCCCCTTTGCGTCTCTGGCTGAGATCACTTCCCCTCTGCCTGCGCAGGCCTGCCCCCAGCATGGGAGGACCCGGGGCTACAGTCCAAGTGAGATCCACATGTCAAATATCTAAAAAGTTGGAAATCAAGGCAGAGATACGTTAACAATACATGCGCTACCCTCCTACCTTGACACATACACCTTCCTAAGAACGTGGACGGCCAGGCTCAGTTGCGTTCCTGGGCTCCGCGGAGCTCCGCGCTGGAAGGTGGCGCAGGGAGAGCTTGTCCAGCTCCCGGGCGCCAGCCCAGCCCCAACCCTCTCTCTCAGCAGCGCCAGCACCGCCGCTGCTCCTCGCCGCAGAGGGCCTGACACGCGCACACGTGGACACCTGCAGCCCCGTAATCACTGTCCCCATGCCGAGCAGTCGCCCCGACCCCCTTTCAGCCTCGAGCCGTGCACACCAGCGACGTGATCGTTCCTGATGGTGCAGACCCGGGGAGGGAGGGAGTCGGGGGCCAAGGTCTCCTGGTGGAATCTGATGCCCCCTCCTGCATTTGTCTCTGTTTCTCTTCAGCTGAAAATTAGCAGGTCACCGCGTAGACCTGAAGCTCACCCTGGAGCCGGCCCTCTTTTTATGGCACTGGGACGCGGATGGGGTGAGACTGGGACTGGCCCATAGCAGTGGCTCTAGAGATATTTACGGAAAGAGGGTTGCATCAATGAGTGTAACGAGACCACCGTAAGGCAGACAGTCCATCGACGGGGCTCAGACCTGTGCCCGCATTCTGAGCCGGCATGTGACTCTCCACTGGGCATGCTTTGGGCATTCCCACCGGCTGGGACCTGGAGTCTCTGGGAACTCCCTCTGGGAAAAGGACAGTGGCAGATGAGACCAATGCGTGGGAGGTCCCCCTCCAGAGCTGCCCTCCATCCACATGAGAATGGCCTCCATGGCGTGGAAAATACAGATTCAAAGTGCTGGTCAGGCAAAGTCCCCATCAAGCACGTGACTCAGGCTGTGATGAGGTCGGATCGACTGCGTCTCTGGCCTGTGCTGTGGGTGCAGAGAGGGTGGTCATGGCCTCCTGGAGTGACCCGTTCCCTCACTGTGCTGCCTGTGAGCAGCTCGGGCTGTGGCTTTGAGGCCCAGCTTCCCTGGCACGTGGGAAACCCGATCCCCCGGCCGCCTGCCTCTTCCTGCCACAGAGGAGCAGCATGGGACGCTGGGAGCAGTCACTGCCCAGCGAAGCGCGGGGATCCAGGCCTCCCACGGAGCCAGCTGATCCCCCGAGAGCGTGGGAGGGCGTGGCGGGAGGCAAGGGTGGTCCGTGCGCCGAAAGCGGGGCGGGACGGCCCACAGGTGCGATTAATGCCCGTTCGCTGACTTGTCCTTGAGGCCGCACGGTCCTCATTGCTGTTTCCATTGGCAGAGACGTTTGGAGCTGTTTTCCTGGAAGCTGGAAAATGAGTTGGTCTTCTGAATCTCATTGTTTCTGGCCGGACCTCATTGGGTTAGTGAAGTGGAGTTCACGGGAAGGAGGGGAGCAAAGCGGACTGGGAAGAACTAGCAAACCATCTCCCTCTCTGACTCTGTTTCCCAGGGCGGCCCTTCACTCCACGTTGCAACCCACTTGCGTGGGTCCTCCCGGTTCTTCGCACACGACCCACCCCTGCTGCCTCCAGCCCCTCCCCTGCTTGCTCCCTTTGCCCGAGGACCTTCCTCACTCTCATCTTCACGAACCCCGACAGTAGCCATCCTCTTGGGCTCAGCTCCAGTGGGACATCGGCCACAGAGCTGTTCGGATGCTCCCCTTGCCCCACACCCTTGGTTTCCACCTTCCCGACTTGTCGTGACAAACAATCAGAAAATGACACGTTTCTGCCCGAGAACAGGATCCAGCTGCAGGTAGAAAGCATTCGCTGGGCTAATCGGTGCTTCCGCCACCAGCATAGGAGAACATCTGCAAAAGTATTCAGGGCTGAGCAAAGTCCATCCACCACACGGGTGTATCATAGTTTATTATTTTAAGGTCTCTAAAAACATTTCATTAAATATTGAGTATAGAAAAATAAATTTATAAAAGCTTTACACACTCTGAAAAAGAAAGGTGCCCTGTATGCCTGTATATCAATCATTGAATCTGAGAAACAAAACTTACCGTTAAGTTTGAAATTCTTTGAGTGTCGCTACCTGATAGCATCCCTTTACCGCTCCTCTGAGGAGCCACTGTTCTTAACTTTGGGTGTATCATTCCCCTGCCCTTCTTTATAGTTCACCATATCTGTTTGTGTACCTGAATGATACATAGTTCCACTTATTTTTGATTAATATTTGCATAATATCTTTTCTTTTAACCCTTTCACTTTCAATCTACTTACGTCATTGTTTCATGTGAGTTTCTTGTGACGGCATATAGTTGGGTCATTTTAAATTTTTGTCTACTCTGCCGGTCTCTGTATTTTAATTGGTATATTTAGACCATTTACATTTACAGTAATCATTGATGTGTTAGGGCTTACGTCTGTCCTTTTATTATTTGTTTTCTTTTTATTCCCTCTCCTTGATATTCTTCCATTTCTTTTCTCTTGCTCTCCTGTGGCTGAAGGTTTTTTAGATTCCACTTTTATTTATTTATAATGCTTTTCAGTATATCCCTTTTTATAGTTTTCATAGTGGTTGTTGTATGTGTTACTATAAATACACACAACTTATCACACAGCCTATTGGTACTGACATTTTACCACTTTGAGTAAAGCGTAGAAATCTTATTTATATTTAGGTTCCTTTACCCTCCTCATTTCTTAAGTAATATTGTCTTAAATTATTTCCTCTGAACCCACTGAGTGGCACCTCAGGTGCTATTATCACTTTTGATGAAACCATAGAATATAATTAAAGAAACTCACAAGGTAAAATAATACACTATTATGCTTACTTTTATTTTTACTCATTCTACTGTTGTTTCCTTTCCAAAGATTCCAGAAATTTTAGTATATTCTATTGGGAGAGTTTCCTATAACCACTGTTTAAGAGTAGATCTGCTAGCAGTAAATTTTCTTAGTTTTTATTCATCTGAAAATATCTTCATTTTCTCTTTATTCCTCAAGGGCAGTTTCAACAGATACAGAATTTACAGGTGACATGAATTTTTTTGCGCCTGAAAAATGTGCCCTTCCTTCTGACATTTGTGTTTTTAGATGTGAAATCGGCTGTTATTTGGATTAGTGTTTCTTTATAGGTAACGTGTCTTTGGCAGAGGTGTTGTTTTAAAGAGTTTTTTCTTTGTCATTAGTTTTCAGAAGTTTAATTATGATTTATCTGGGTGTTGATTTCTTTGGGTTTATTGTATTCAGGTCTATAACTTCCATTTCTTTCTTTTCAAAACCTTCTATTTCTTTGTTAATGTTTTCTAATTTTTCATTTGTTTCAAGAGAATTTGTAAATCATTGTTGAGGCATTTTTATGAGGGCTGCTCTAAAATACTTGCCAAATAATTCCAGCATCTGATGTATCTCAATATTGGCATCACCTGACTGTCTTTTATCATTTGAATTGTAGATTCCCAGTTCTTGATGTTGTGTTGATTTTCAATTGTATTGTGAGGAGATTCTTAATCTGATTTAAATCTTCTGTTTTAGCAGGCAGCCCTCTGTTTAGGGTTAGCACGTAGTTCTGGCTAACTCTTATGGACATTTTTCATAATGACATCTTAGTTTTCAGAGTCCTTGAAATACTATTCTGGTCTGCTCCCGTTTTCTACCAGCATTCTTGCTCAATCCCTGCGGTCAAGTCTCCTGGCGTGGAAAGATCTTTCCTGGGCTGCCTGGTATCCCCGGAAGAGCATCTGCCGCTCGGTGGGCTGTGGACAGAAGCTTCAGGCGCTGGGTCTCTCTTGCCACTAAGCCGAGGACGGGAGAATGAAGCACTCGGCTGAAGCCACCTCTGCAGGTGGACTGGCCCACCTGCTGGGGCCCTGGTGGGAGAGCGAGGGCTGGCCCACCTGCTGGGGCCCTGGTGGGAGAGCGAGGACTGGCCCACCTGCTGGGGCCCTGGTGGGAGAGCGAGGGCTGGGTCAGTCTGGGCCTTGCTGCCGCCCAGGCAGGCGTATGAGACCACACGCTGGTTCCCAGGTTGTGGTCCGGAGGCTGGGGCTTGTTTTCTGTCGTCTTTGCCTGTCGGCGACCCTGGGTTGCAGGACCTCTGGCCGCTTGTCTTGGGCGCGTAGCAGCAAGAAAACCCAGGGAGCTCACCATGTTGTTGTTCCTCAGATCCTGAGGTCTGTAGCCAATTCTTTCAGAAGCCTTTTTGTCGTTATTTTTTTCTCTTTCATGCAGAAGGATGTGGCTGAAAGAAGCCTTCCGTTGAATAATTTTCAGGGTGTTTAGTTGTATTCAGCAGAGAGGAGGAAAGTGAGTCTATGCCGTCTTGTCCTGGAGTTGGAAGTCTCAGCTTTGCTTATTTTTGACATGATGTAGATGCAATGGCACTGCAACTCCTCTTCAGTAAACTTGTTTCTAGTACTCAGAATCATGTTGCAGAAATTCATTCATGCAATATCAGTTTGCAGTAGTTCATGGAGCTTCTTATACCTGGATGTCTGAATCTATAGCAAGATCAGGGCGGTTTTCCTTGATTATTCCCTCCAGTAGCTTTTCCAGCCCTTGTGCATTTTCTTCTTCACCCTCAGGGATGCCTATGGTTCTTATATCTCACCATTTTACGCAGCCCCGTATTTCTCGTAGGCTTTGTTCATTCATCTTGATTCTCTGTTTTTCAGTTTTGACCGACTGATATAATTCAAAAGAGTTGTCTTCAAGTTCTGAGCTTATTTCTCCCACCTGGTCTAGTCTATTCTTAAAACTTTCCATTGTGGTTTGTATTTCCTTAAATGAAATTTTCATTTCCGGAAGTTCTATTTTTTTTCTTTAAATACGTAGATCTCTTTAGTGAATTTTTCATTCATTTCCTGAATTGTTTTTCTGGTTTCTTTGAGTTGTTTTGTTTTTTTTTTTTTTTCATTTTCTCTTGCATTTCATTGAGCTTACTTACAATCCATATTTGGAATTCTTTCATTTCAATATTTTCATTTTGGTTGGTATCCGTTGCTAGAGAGCTGGTGTTCCCTTTTGGGGGTATCATTTCGCTCTGATTTTTCATACTTCCAGAGTTCTTTTGCTGATTCCTTCTCCTCTGGGGCAGCTGTCACTACTTATTTTTGGATGTTCTTTTGTTTAGATGCCCCGCCCACTTCTGAAGGAGTGTCTGTAGCATGTGTTGAGTAAGAACCTTTGGCTTTGCTGTGGGTGCTTTGTTGGCAATCTGGGTTCTGGATGGATGCCTTGGTCACAGATATCCTTGGTGTGGTGGTTTTCTCTGTCGCTAGTTGTTTGCAGGCCGTAGCCCTGGTGAGCTCTGTGTGTGGGCAGATTCCCTGTCTCTCTTTGTGAAGGAGGATGGAGGTCCTTGAAAACCTTTCTCTTTCCCAGCCCTGCGGTCTCCTTAATGGTGTGAATTGTATTGGCCTACCTAGTTTTCCTGGGTAATATTTTTAAGTGCTTTATAATTAATTGCATTGTTGTTAGAAAGCATGGAGTGCATCATTCCAGTTCTATGAAATTGTTGAGAATTATTTGATGACCCAGTATATGGTTATTTCTGTAAGGTTTTATTTATGTTTAAAGAGCCATTTTGTTCTCCTATTATCCTTTCTGAGTTTTGTCTGCTCGATCTACCAATTTCTTAAGGAGTCAGTTAAAAATCTCACGCTAGCTGGGTGCCGTAGCTCACACCTGTAATCTCTACACCTTGGGAGGCTGAGGCAGGAGGATTGCCTGAGGCCAGAAGTTCAAGTCCAGCTTGGGCAACATAGTGAGACTCCTGTTCTACAAAAAGTTAAAAAATTAGCAGGCATCGTGGCATCTGCTTGTAGTCCCAGCTACTAGGGAGGCTGAGGGAGGAGGATTACTTGAGCCCAGGAATTCAAGGTTACAGTGAGCTGTGACTGTACCACTGCTCTCCAGCCTGAGGGACAGAGCAAGACCCCATCTCTTAAAAAAGAAAAAAAAAACTCATGCCAAATCTTTCTTTCAGTTATGTCAGCTTTATGAGGCTTTGTTATATGCTGCAAGAAAATTTAGAAATTTGTTTATCTTCTTTATGACTTAAAGCAGTTACAATTGTATAGTGACTGTATATTAATTCTTTTTCTTTAAATATATTTTTTCTATAAAGTAGCACCAGCTTTATTTTAATTAACATTTGTCTGATCTATTTATGTCTGTCTATCCATCTTCTATCTAGTTTTTATTCTTTTGTTTTTAACTACACATATATACATATGTATGTATGTGTGCATATGTGATTTTTACTTTTTGTATTCTTAAATTTTAGATGTGCACTTCCTAAATGGTTTGTGGTTGGACTTACATAGTAAATCCATCCTGACAATCTTTGCCTCTTAAATGGATCATTTAGATTCTTTTAAATTATTCACCTACACCCACATGTGTAAAATTATTTTATGTTTAGTATTCATTCTACTTTTATTTTTTCTCTTTCTGTCTTTTTATTGATTATATTTCTTACTCCCTTTCTCCCTCTCTATCGATTCTGTTTATAATTCCATTTCTCTTATTTTATGGCTACCTGAGAAAATTCGACAGACACATTCAGGTTTTCAAAGTATAAAATTTATTATTTCATACTTTTATTCTCCTCCTGAGCAGCAGGAAAACCATTGAATATTTTCACTCCAATAGCACCCTTTCCTGGCACATAGCCTTGTGTTAGCAGGTAAATTAGGTTTATTTTTATTTTAAAAACCACAAATTATTATTATTTCAGATAGTCACTTGTTTAGATCTATCTAAATATAAATATTAACCCTTTGATCACTATCATTTTCCCCTCAGGCCTTCAACTGGGGTCATCTGTCTTCTTCCTAAAAACATTCTTGAAATTTCTTTTAGTGAGAGCATGTTGGTGGCAAACTCCCTTGGGGTTTTTCCCCCCTGAATAAAAAAGCTTTCACTGTGGTCATTCTTTAGCGATATTTAGCTGATATATAATTCTATGTTGATGGCTAATTGAATTAATTATTACACTGTTGTTTGACTTATACAATTGCTGTTGAGAAGTCACCTTTAAGTTTAATTGTGCTTTTGAAAATAGTCTATCTTCTTTCTCTGGCTACTCTTTCTAAGCTCTTCTATTTGTTTGGTGTTCTGCAGTTTCACTAAGAACTGCCTAGGTATAAATTTTTTAAATTTATCTTATTCAGGATTCATTGGGTTTTATGAATTGATGTCTTTCATAAGGACTAAAAAAATCTCAGATGTTATCAAATGAGGTATGCTTCTTCCTCATTGTTTCTGTTCCCTCTTTCTGGAACTTTGATTAGATGCTAGGTTTTGTCACTTTATCTTACACATTTCTTACATTTTTTTTTTTTTTTTTTTGGTGAGACAGGATCTTGCTCTGTTGCTCATGCTGGAATGTAGAGGCTTGATCACAGCTCACTACAACCTCTAACTCCCACGCTGAAGCGATCCTCCTGCCTCAGCCTCCTGAGTAGCTGGGACTACAGGCATGCACCACTGCACCCAGCAATTTTAAACATTTTTTGTAGAGATGAGGTCTTGCTATTGCCAAGGCTGGTCTCAAACTCCTGGCCTCAAATGATCCTCCCACCTCGGCCTCCCAAAGTGCTGAGATTACAGATGTGAGCTACTGTACCATGTTTATTAACCTCTCTTTCATATTTTCTTCTCTTTGTGTTGCCATCTGAGTATTTTTTTCAGATCTATATTCCAATTCTCTCATCCTCTCTTCAGTGCTGTCTAAAACACTCTTCATTCATCTATTTTACTTTTGTTTTTCAACTTTCTTGGTTCTTTCTCAAGTCTGCTGGGAAATTTTCATATTTTCTCTCTCAGATTTTTCAATCACTTCTTTTTTTAAAACTTTTTTATTTTTATTTTTTTAGTTAGAGACAGGGTTTTGCTCTTGCTCAGGCTGGTCTCGAACTCCTGAGCTCAAGCGATCCTCCCGCCTTGGCCTCCCACAAGTGCTGGGATTACAGGCGTGAGCCTACTTCCTTTTTCTTTTTTTAAGCTATTTAATGTATTTATTTTGTGTCCTGTGTCTGCTCACTCCACAGCTGGAAGTCTTTGCAGGTCTGATTTTGGTGTGCGTTGCTCCCTGTGGTTTTCTCCTAGAACCTTGTTTCAATGTGTGTTTTATGTTTTGTTTTGACTTTTTGTCCTAAGAGTTTATATGTCTTATAACTTTGTGGGATCTTTGTGACCTAAATCAAAGCTGGTTTTTCCAGAGAAGGTTCAGATTTGTTTCCGCCAGGTAGTCGGGCACCACCGCCCCAAAATCATTTTAAACTAAACTGTGGTCTGGAGGCTTCTGCAAACGTCCATGTGGTGTGAATTAGGGTTGCCAACCCTTGCAAGGGCCAGCTGGTATTTATTATTTCTCAGGGTCTGGGGGGCAGGGGAGAATTTTCCCTTTTCTATCCAGGGCCTTTTCCCGACTGATAGTTTTCCTGCATTTCCTGAGGGGTGGGATGGACTTATTTCCAGTTCACACTTAAAATGAGTGTATTATCTTCTCTTCATGCAAGAGAAGTATCTTATTAAACTCCTCATATCAGGAAGGAACTGGAATTTCTAGTCTGCTTCCTATACCCCATAAGGCTATGAAACATGAGGTTCAAATGCAGCCAGTTCATTGAATTATCTCAGCACAACAGCTGGCTTCTGGGTGCTGCTCATTTCTCAGGAAAGTTGTGGTACAGCTTTTATGAGATATTTGGCCTCTGGTTATTCCTTACTCATTTGCTATTTCATGGATACATTTGCATTCCATCCAACACTCCAACACTTTTGCTTTTTTTTTTTTTTTTTGAGACAGGATATTGCTCTATTGCCCAGGCTGGAGTGCAGTGGCGTGATCATAGCTCCCTACTCATTACAGCCTCAAACTCCTGGGCTCAAGAGATCCTCCTGCCTCTGCCTCCCAAGTAGCTGGGACTACAGGTGCATGCCACAATGCCCAGCTAATTTTATTTTTTTGTAGAGATGGGGTCTCACCATGTTGCCCAGGCTGGCCTCAAACTCCTGGCCTCAAGCGATCCTCCCATTTTGGCCTCCCAAAATGCTGGGATTACAGGACAGAGCCACTGCACCTGGCCTACTTGGTTTTAACAGAAGGGTCAAAGTAACTTACCAGACACAGAAGGCTCCTGTCATACACCTTCAGTCATCCCCATTGCTGGAGGCCTCCCCTCTGTGTTTTCTGTTACAAACAACGTGATCCTGAACATCCTTGTGTATTTTGTCCAATGATTGTCTATAATTAATTTCTAGAATATGAAAAGGAAGAGACAGACGTGAGGAATATTTGGGAGATAGCTTGGCACGACGTGCGGGTGGATTGGAATCTTGGGCTTCTTGCTGGTCCCTGAACACGTTATTTCACTTACTGCTTCCGAAAATCCCCCTGGACCTAACATGACCGAAAACTCCACTGAGGGGCATTTCTATGAAACAAAGAGAAACATAGATTCTGTTCTTGGAGAAAAAGAGCCAATTGTTTTAATATTTCTTAGAATCGTTTTTAAATTTAGGGGAGCTCCCCACAGAGTATTAGCAGGAATAATTTTTTAACTAAACAACATAATTCTATAATGTGTTTGGCAAACAAACACATAAAGAGCAGGAAGAAAAGCACAGGAGGCCGGTGCTGTCGGGTATTAGAATAACACAGCTGCAGACGCCACCGAGATCTGAAGCCTGCCATGGGCCTGGCTGGCAGAGGGGACAGCGATTTTGTCTGGGGGCATCCCTGCAAAGGGAGGGATACCGAGGTCAGTTCTGGAAGGACAAGGGGAAGTAGGGATGGGTAACTGCGTAGACAGGGCCGAACGTAGCAGGGTCCGCTGGTCGGAGTCGCGACTAACTGGGTGCGGCGGAGATTTGGGCCAGTCTGGGGAAGTGGAAGGGGGCTGGACGACACCCGGGGAGTTTGGATCTCGTCTTTGGTTCACCAGAGACAGATCCATTAGCGATTTAATCAGGAAGTCTCATGGGTTGCATTTGCATTTTTACAAAATCATGCTGGCAGCCGAGTGCAGAGGAATTTAAGGGAGAAAAGATTGGAGGCGGAGAGATTAGGAATGGATGAACGGATATTCCATTTTTAGTGATTTTATCAAGATATAACTCGTGCACCGTACAATTCAGCCATTGGAGTGTAATATTAGTACATGCATGCGGTTGTACAACCGAACCGCTAATTTTAAAACATTTTATCACCCAAAAAGAAACCTCATGTCCGTTGGCTGTCACCCTCATGCCCCAGACTTAATCATCCACTAACCCACTTTCTGTCTCTGTAGATTTGCTTATTCTGGACATTTAACATAAAGAGACTCATGCAATATGTAGTCTTTTGTGACCGGCTTCTTTTGTTCGGTGAAATGTTTTCAAAAGCCATCCGTGCTGCAGCATGTATTGGTACTTAATTCCTTTTGATTGACAAATAGTATCCCACGGTACGGATGTACCACCTTTATTCGTCCATTCGTCAGTTCACGAATGCCTGACTGCTTCTGCTTTTTGGATATTATGAACACTGTTGCTTTGAGCTTTTTCGTGCAGGTTTTTGTGTGGTTGTGTGTTTTCATTTCTCTTGGGGGTATGCTTCAAAGTGGAATTGCTGGATCATACGGTGACTCTATATCTGACTTTTTGAAAAACTACCAAGCTGTTCTCCAAAGTCCCTGCGTGGTCTCCCATTTCCACGTCAGTGCGGGAGGGTCCCATTCCCCACACCCTCGTGGGCGCTAAGCGGCGTGATCACAGCCGCCCTGGTCGGTAGGAAGAGGAGCTCAGTGCGGTTTCCATCCGCATGTCCTTGATGGCCAGTGCCCTTGGGTACCTTGTTATGAGTTCTAGGCTTCTTGAGTATCTTCTTTGGGAAAATATCTATTCAGATTCTTTGTCTGTTTTAAAATATTGGGTTATTTGTCTTTTTACCATTGAATAATAACAGTTTTTTTTAATATTCTAGATACACAGGTCCCTTGTCCAACATATGATTTGTAAATATTTTCTCCAATTCTGTAGTTTGTGTTTTTCATTTTCTTTTTTTTTTACCAGATTTTTACAGATCCTGAAATTTTTTTTCACCTTCTTGATGGAGTCCTTTGAAACACAAGAGTTTTACATTTCCATGAAACTCATGTATCTGTGTTTTCTTTTGTCATTTGTGCTCTGATGCCTTATCTAAGAAGCCTTTCCCTAACCCAAGGTCATGACGATTTACTCCCACATTTTCTCTAAGAGTCTTGTAGTTTCGGCTCTTACTCATAGATCTAGAGGCACTCAGGTTACTTTCTGTGTAGGCCGTGGGCAAGCTTCCAGCTCTGCTCTCTTGCATGTGGATGTCCCGTTTGTCCCAGCACCATTTGTTGGAAATATTCTGTTTTAAAGTAGTTTTCCTAGACTCCCTGGGGGCAGCGGTCCCCAACCTTTTTGGCACCAGGGACTGGTTTCATGGAAGACAGTTTTTCCATGAATTGGAAAAATTGGGGGGCTCAGGTGGTGACGTGAGTAATGGGGAGCGGCTATAAACGCCGATGAAGCTTCGCTCG
>CAUYSK010127001.1:0-35049 GCA_963575035.1 Avahi laniger
CATGCCTGTAGTCCAGCTACTCAGGAGGCTGAGGCAGGAGTGTGAGGCTTGAGCCCAGGAGTGTGAGGTTGCTGTGAGCCAGGCTGACACCACGGCACTCACTCTAGCCTGGGCAAAAGAGTGAGACTGTCTCAACAAAAAAAAAAAAAAATTGTCTTCCGTGAAAACGGTCCCTGGTGCCGAAAAGGTTGGGGTCCACTGTTCTAAACCATCTCTTGGAGGCCCCCAGCAGGACTGCGGCTCAGCTGCTCTCAGAAGTAACCTGTTCATTAAGGTACTTTATTGGCATTTTTCTGTTCCCTAATTTCCATCCAGCGCTTCCTGAGCTCACATCCCAAATAAACAACTTGCCTTCAAAGGCGTATCTCAGGGTCTTCTTCTGGGGGAATCAGACTTGGTGGATAGTTGAGCCAAGGGACTTATTGCAGAAACGAGGCAGCTGCTGACATCAGGGAGCAGCAGGTCCACTGCTGCCGCTGCTCGCGCCACCTGCCCGCACACTGGCTGCCACAGAGCCCGGAAGAGTGAGGATCTGGCACGACCAGTCTGAGTTTTCAGACACATTAGGGGGAAAGATCATCAAATGCAGGAAGGAGCTTCAGACCCTGGGCAGTCAGAACAAACAACGAATGTTCTTTCTGAAAGGCCATCTGTGCATTTTTGCTGGGTCACTATTTTCCCATTACAGAAACAGGTTGTATTCAGACCTGTTGCAAAAGCTGTAGTTAGCATGTAAAATACTGTTATTTTCTCCTTCTATTCCTCTGTATCATTCAGGCTCACTCTTCTGTTCCAATTACAGAGAGAGTAATGACGCCTTTGCAGCAGTTCCACAAAAATAGAAAATCATCATCTGCCGGCCACTCTTAGATAAATGAAGTGAGAAATTCTACTGCCCAGATGAACACCCATGGAATTTCATTCCACAAGTTGCAGAACATTTTTGTGAAAGCAATTTCTCAGTCTTTTTTTTTTTTTAAGTAATTTATATAGATGGTGGTGCATCCTCTAGGGAAAATATTTAGTTCAGGATTTCTGAAAATTGACGTGGGAGCTTGTGGCCATCTGGGCTGGGCTAATGACCGTACAGAGAATGTCTTAGAGGAGGGGATGATTTGCCAGTAATGAGGGAACAGCACTGTGGCATTCTTCTATCTCATTGAGAATCCTGGTTGCAAGAGAACAACTGGCATAGTAATAAAGGCAGATTTTTAAAAGTACCTACAGTAATAAGCTGATTCAGGAATCTCCAAGAACTTAAGATCTTTATTCCCAAGGACTTCATTCCCAATCTTGCAACACTAGTTTTCCTAAATGACAATGCAAAAATGCTTCATATAAATGCATTGCTAAACTTACTAACCCAAATATGCCATTCCTAGTCTGCAGGGAGTTTTCTGTGGTCTGAGCAGAAATTCTTAGAAAGCTAAATGATTGCTCCAGGTATACATTTACCAATGATACTATTACTTATTGAAGAAAACATTTTCAATATTTTAAGAGATACTTTACAAAGTTCAAAGAAAAATTAGAAGGTGAATCAACTCTATTCTGTCCAAGTTTATGTCAATTGTTTTCTTATCTGTGTTTCTAGAATGTGGGCGGGTTGAGAAAAGAGCACGGATTATGCAACAGAAATTCCCAGGGTATCTTTTTTTAATCTCACAAAAATAATAACAATGAATAAATATGACTTGCATGTGTCATATGATAATTTTACAAAAACAATGACTACTATTTTTTAAAATTATGAACAGCACTTTATAAATGGTAGATAACGATTCACATTTAATCCTGACATTAAAGAAAAACGTGAGATATGTAGGACAGGCCATGTTCTCTCAGTGTCACCTGCATAGACTCTCTCTTACTGCCAACTTCGTCAATTACCTGGTGTCATGAAATATAGATGCAGTGATAGATGTTGTATCATGATAGGAAACTAGACTATGGTGCAAGGTACTGAAAGGAAGCCAACAGAGAAAGAAAAAGTTTGAAATGCATCGAGACACAAGCTGCTTTATAGAACATTTTTTCAAATCTATATGAAAAAAATCTGATAAAGTTTCCTTTCCCAAATTTGACAACAGTCCTAAAAATTTGCATGGTGTTACCAATAACAATTTGTGAAGTTGAAAGAAATTTTTCTAAACTATCCATAATAAACAAATTTTGATCAACCCTACTAAAGACTGAATTATCTTGGTGTGCTCTCTATGAAAATATTACAAAATTGATGCTATCAAAGAATATGGAATCAAAAATTATAGGGAAAAAAGTATTTCAGAAGGGTGTCAATTAATAAGAATACTATAATAATTTCCAGATTTTGTGATGTTTGTGGTATTTGTCACTTTTAAAATTTGTAATTCATTGTAATTTTCTTATTAGGTCAGATGCGGTGAGACTCATGCCTGTAATCCAGCACTTTGGGAGGCTGAGGTGGGAAGTTCACTTGAGGCCAAGAGTTTGAGACCAACTTGGGTAACATGGTGAGACTCTGTCTAAAAAAAAAAAAAAAAAAAAACAAAAACACACACGCACAACAAAAGACCAGACATAAAAAAATAAAAAGCGTAGAAATCATACTCTGTTGATCTGGTCACCACGTAAAAAACTACTTTTTCTCTTCAGTGCATACTTAATAGAGACAGAGCCCAACACAGTCAAGGAGATTAGGCCTGTTCCCAAAAAGCAGCAGGAGTTGTATTCTTTTATCGTGAATTAGGCCGATAGTTGAAGTAACGACCACCTCTGTCTTAGAGCCCCAGCCTTAGCATCTGTCCCTATTGATAGGGCAAACAAAATTCTGCAGAAGGAGAGAATTGGCCATCTGCTGAAAAATCTGCTTTTTATATCATCTCCACACCTGTAACCTTAGGTCACTGAAACCCAGAATGACATGCAGCTGGTCTGCATGGGTCCAGGTGTGCTGACACGCTGCCCATGTCCTCGCAGGCGTTAAATATTTTGGATACCACCTTGCAAACATCTCTGGAGTTGTGACTATTTTAAAATCTCCTTATGATCTGTCACTTCACACAACCAATTTTGGCAAATCCAGTCAATAAACGTAGCCAGTTGTCTTAGGTCAGGTTTCCTGGGAAGTGGACTCAGACTCGGAGTCTTTGAGCAGACAGTTGAGGGGGAGTGCTCTTTGGAGCAACACCTGTAGGGCAGCGAGGGGTGCAGGATGGGGCTGGGGAGGAAGTGAAAATGCAATGAAGGTGTAGCTGAGACCTCAGCTGACCCCACTGGGAGTTCTGGAGCTAGGATGGCCCATCCCAGGGTTATTCCAACCGAGACAAGGGGATGGCCTTTGGTTCCCTGCATTGACCAGCCATGAGATGTGGGCTACCCCAGTGGGGTGCAGAGCTGGCAGTATGTGTCTCACCCCATTTCATGTTTAGCAATCCCGTGTCATCACTTGAAATCCACCTTAGCAGGAGGAGTCTTGCTACCTTGGCAAACCATAAATCAGTCTTCCTCCTCCACCCTCCAGCCAGTTGTGAAAAATTTCACAGTGCACCAAGTGATGGGAGAGGATCATCTTGGGAGAGGCAGATTTCTTTGGCCAAGAGTGACTCCTGGAGAGGAACTCACCAGTGACCCTTGGCTGTCGACATCCCCAGCAGCAAGGACCCTGGGATTATCTGGGTGGTCACCCACACATCGCCTCAGTGACAGCTCACTTCCTTCTTGGATCAGTATAAGCGGTTGTTTCTCTGAATCACCCTTGAGCTGTGTCTATGTGTCCATCTGTGACTGTGAACAATCTTCGTCCCGGTCAGCTGACTGATGTGTACATTTAAGGAGGTTTCCATGCCAAAAGGAAGAATTCAGATAAGCTACATTCAAAAATCCTAATATGCAATTGGTAAAGGCTTGAGGATTTTTTAAAAAAGTGGTTGGTGATAGGACTTCTTTGTTTCTATTTATTAAATCTTTTGAGAGTTCAAAGAAGCTTACAGATTTTTAAAAAAAATTAGTGATTCCTTGAGGCTCCTCCCTATTAGGTCATTGGGGACCAGTTTAATGGACAGAAAATGTTAGTTTAAAAGCAGGTGGTAAAGTTCCTGAGAGAGGGAGAATGGCCACTCTCTGGATTCTTCTATAACTTGAGAGCTTTTTGGGGAATGATAAGGGAAGGTCTGTCATGTCACAGGCTCCGGACAGAGGAAGAGCTACATTACACTGCACAGGGAAAGTCGCTGGCCCTGGTCGCTGGGGCTGGCAGCGGGCGGGGAGAGCATGGAGACTGTGAGTGACCTGGCGATGGGCGGGCTCTACACGGAGGGACAGGGACTGAGGGGTTTCTGGAGTAAGAATGGCCAAGGGACTTTTAGAACAAAGATTCCTAATATTGAACTTGGAATTTTTAGCTGTTCTATGCTCTGGGTAACCCACCCATGTTGCCTAAACCTACACTCCACATTTGCTAGTATCCCCATTTGTGACAGGGATGCTTTAGGAAGAGGGGTGTCTGAGTGGGGTGCTGGGGTGCAGAAAAGGGGCCTCATGCACAGAGGCAAAGCCAGGAGGGCAGAGACAGTTCCAGGGATCTAGAGGAAGCCACAGCTTGGGGACCAAAGAGCCTAGAAAAATGAGGGTTCTGCCCCTCTTATTCCTCCTGCCCCCCAATACATCCCAAAGATATGGGAAAGGTCTCTGAGTTTCTCCCTATTAATGGAATGGGGTTAAAGTCAGTTTTATCAAGATCTCAGAGAGCAAGGTGACCCAGCACCTTGCTGGGGACATCTAGGTGGCAGATATCTGTGAGACGCAGGGTAGAAGCCGGCCTTCAGCAGAGGCCGGTGAAGGCTGTGACCACCAGGAGATCTGATTTTACAGCGGAACAAGGCTACCCTCCATGTTCTACATACCTTATTCCAGTTGCTTCTCCATTTGAGTCATGACACAAAAATATGGGTTAATATCGAATCGCTGCTTTCAAAATTTAGGAATTCATTTGTCTCCATTGCCTCGAAAGAAAAGCTTTTAGACATATTGGGGAACAGCAGTCCTCAAGCCTGGCTGCCCGTCAACATTACCTGTGGAGCTTTTAGATATACAAATGCCAGCTACAGCCTCAGAATCCTGACGGCAGGGCCTTGGGCATCTGTATGTTTAAACAACCTCCCAGGGATCCTGACGCACAGCCAGGGCTGAGCGCCATGGCTGGAGAAAATCATTTGGTAAAGTTCACCAGAAGAAAAAAATAACCATTTTTTTCACAAGTGGAAGAGCAGAATTAAATACGCCGTGATGCGTAGAGGAATCTGTGCCAATGGATCCTCCTAGTGCGTTTAGTTTGTGGGTATGAAGTCTATCACAACTGCTAACGGGGAATGTGAGAAAACGAAATAACATCCTCGAGAACTGCGCTTCATGGGAAAGGCTGCAGCGCATTTCCTTAGCAGCAAAGCCTGGATGTGGATTAAAGGAAACAGAGGATTATAAAGAAAAAATGTAGAACAAGATCCTGAGCTTTTTAAAGAATGCGCAATTATGTTGGTTCAGACCGTGGGTCAAAGTGACATCAATGAGTGGTTAAAAAAAATATTCGGTCAAATGAGTTGTTCAGAAGCATCCTGGCATAGAAGCTGAGCAGTGCTCTTGAAGCCAACAGAGTACAGGGATCCCCAACCTATGGTGAGTTGTATAATGATTTCATTATATATCACAATGTAATAATAATAGAAATAAAATGCACAATAAACGTAATGCGCTTGACTTGAATCACCCCCAAACCATCCCCTTCTCCCCGGGTCCGTGGAAAAATTGTCTTTCACGAAACCAGTCCCTGGTGTCAAAAAGGTTGGGGACCATTGGAACAGAGATTTGGAAATGGAGAGCTGTCTCTAGCATCAATGGTGTCAAAATAAAGTCAACGACAGAAATGAGTGAAAAACTTCTTGGAGGGTTTTGTATGGGTATAACTTCAATTGATTGCTTTAATTTTGGCTGTGTGAACAGGCAGCTCGTATGAAATAAAAAAAATGTTGCAGAGTTCTTGACATATTGGTGGTATATGATATCCATGACCATTAGATTATAGTATATTTTGGCAACTTTGAATTTACTACTCATAGAATTTAAAATATCAATGTTATTAGTTTAAACGTATATATCTTACATGTACATTTTAAACTAGTAACATGCATATTTTGAACTCTAGGGATAGCTGGAGGGAGGTATGTGATTACTTGATATAAAAACAGTGAAGATGAGTTTGTTTTTCAACTCTTGGAATTACAAGTATGCAACAAAACGGGACATTCAGTGTTTAACTGTCGTTGAAAGCACCTGTCTCATGATTGAGCCGCCTGGCAGGTTCATGGATGTATTAATAATATATTCAGTGGGACTAGAAGTCCTTTCTGGTGACAGACAGTCAATTTAATTACTAGATTATGTGGTGTATCTGGATATGTTGTGATTTTCATACTGAACATCACTCTGACAACTCGAAGATTTATGTTTTCAGAAAACACCCTAAGAGGGGTTAATTTTACGGCTGTCACTTAAGTTGAGCCAGGTGTATTTCCTCATTTATCATCATCTGCTTTTTCCTCTTTATGGTTTAGTCTTGTTGAGTGATGTCTCTCCAAAAATTTGAAGATCTTCCTTTCATAAGGATGGCTGTGCCTGCCTGACGTCTCTAAGGTGATTGTTCTGATTGATTTGACAATAATCCTGTTAGGAGGAGGGAGGGTTGGCCAGATCTAGGAAATTTCTAATTTTTTTTTTTTAAGATAACCAAATATGAAATTCTAAAAGTGTGCTTAGAAATGGGAGTCAGTTTGGATTACTCCCCTGCCCTCCTCCCTTCATTTGTCCCCAGGGTTTGTCTATCCAGTGTAGCTTTGAGCACCTCTTGAATCCATCCTGACCGTGGGTGCCTCATGTGGATAGTGGTCATTTTTTTCTCAAACCATGTCATTAATTTCGTATCTGATGTCCCTGAAGTGAGTCTTGTCAGATTACATCTGACCATGTTGCTCTGTAACAGTTAGTATTCTTTTGGTAGCAAATGATTGAAGATTTGAGCCAAAGTAGCTTATGCAAAAAAAAAAAAAAAAAAAAGGAATTTATTGGCTCATGTAACTGATTTGTACAGGGGTAGATTTCAGGAGATTCTCATGGCCTGGAGGAAGGGCCTAAAACTTACTTCTCTCTGGGCTGCTGGCTTATGTAATAGCTTTGTGAGACAGAAAGGTACCTTTCCCTTAAGTAAAAAAACATTTGAGTACACCTCATTTCTCTAATAACACAATAATTAGAAAATCATTCTTTAAAGTTACACAGATCAACTATTGAACACGAAATCATGAGGTTTAGTGATTAGTTCCAAATTAACAATTAGAAAATCAAAGTCTGTACGATTGAATAATTGGTTATAAAACTACATGTTTTGCTTTTGTTATCAATGCTTGTTTCAATAACCTGTTTTCTACTTTAAAAAAAACTTGCTGGATTTGACAGTATTTCTTGTGACATTGTAGAATTTTAATATTTTAATACACATTTTAGTTTTGAGAAGCTACATTCTTCAGGGGGAGAAATATTATAATAGTTTAGTATTTTGAGTTTGTAACACTTAAAAATAATATGCACGTAAAACAATGATACATTTTAATGGCAGTTAATATTGGTACTGAAGAAATCTCTGCAACAACAAATAAACATTGCTACAATGTAAGTAGGTGACAGTCCCGTATGGGATTCCTTGCAAGATCCTGTAAAGATTGAAGAGCAGGATGTGAGGAAAATGTACGGTACTGTGCTTGAGTACATCCTCAATCAATATCGGCTAGAATTATTATCAGTTATTACTCAGACTTAGGTCATGGAGTCCATATCTTTTTCTCCTTTTGTCCTTCTGGGGCTCTGCGGTTGCTCTAGAATTTCTGTAGAGAAGGGCTTTGGATGAGCTCTCTGGTTGGAAGGAGCCCTGCAAGACTTGGCTTGAAACAGTATTTGCACAGCAAGCTCAGCGCTTCTTAAAACTTGGATTGTATCCCCCGAACTTGGGGATGGGGGAGGGCTAATGGCGATTTTGGTGGGGATGGGGACTGCACCCCCTCCTGGTCTACAGTCATTTCAGGCTTTTGGCTCCAGCTCTTAAAATTTTTTGAAATCAATAATTAGCTTTCTGTCCAGTTCCAGTAACTTCGGATCTCTGAACTTCTTGAATCCCTTTGCTCCTGCAGCTTCCAGTTCTCTGGGTCCTGACCCATCCCATCCCTCACATTTCCGGCCCGGCTTTTCTCCCCAGTTCTCCCTTTTCCTCCCCTCCCTCCCTCTCCACTTCCTGAGAACACTCCTCAGTGCATTTGAACGTGCCCTTCCCTCTGTCTGCCATGCTCTGTCCCGTCTGGACTGCCCAGCAAACTTCTCCTGGTCCTGGGTCACTGATACTCAAAGTGTTTGTCTAGTTCATCTGTTTCATTGATTTTAGACTGTGAGCCCCTTGGAGTTAGGAATTTTGTACTATTACTTTTTTTATTCCTGGTGCTCATCACAATGGCTGGCATTTAAAAAATACAGATGTATTTTGGAAGAATGAATGAATTGGAATGAACAAATTCAAGGAATGAATGAATGAAGTGCCTAGAAACTGCATTGTCTAGAAGAGTCCACATGCTCAGGAGTAGATTTCTTGAGAACCTGGAAATGATGAGTTACTTACCTATAAGACACCCTCTATTGTATAAGGTCTTTAAATTTTAAAACAAAAACCTTGGGGCCTCTTTGAGATGAGCAGTCAATAACCCTCTTCGCCCTAATGTTCCTGCTAAGCCTATGAAAGAAAATCCTAAAGACCTGGCTTTGCAGACATTTGACTGTCATTCTTTCCTGCCTCCCACCGTCCCCAGATCTCCTGTGCCATTTCCAGTTTTACAAGTTGGGGAAGCTTTCTATCATCAGATGTTCCATGGGAAAGCATGTCAGATCTGCAAAAGGGAGGGCCTGGGAAAATGGTTTTGAAGTGGATGGGATTTGTTTTTTGATAAGAATGACTCACTGTATAGAATGCCTTCAGCTAAGAACAACAATATTTTTATAATGCACTTATTGTCAAAGGCTTTGGGCATATGGTCAAATAATTACATAATGGAATCCCAGGAGTCAGCAGCAGGTGCTAGATTCATACTTTCTTGCTGAACAGGCCTATTCTATATACACCAAAAATAACAACCACAAAAGTTCTGATCAGTAAACTCAGGTATTGTCTTGGCACAAGGATAGGACATTCCAAAGATAAGAGCTTCCACCGTTGGGAAGAATCCTGGGTCTGACTTCCTAATCTGGTGTCCCGGGATCATAAAGAAGGTTCGACTCATTCCAATTTTGAATGGTGGGTGAGAATTCAAACTCCACAGTTGGACGGCCTGGTTGAAAGTCGAGGTTCTTGCCTTATTAGTTGTGTGATCTTGGGCAAGTTACTTATCTTCTGTGAGCCTCATTTTCCTCAATCTATAAAATGGGTTTACGATTAGTATTATGCTATTAATAGTAGGGCTATTGTGAGGAGTAATTATTAATATTTAATGGTTGTGAAGTGCTTAAATTACTGCCTAGAGTATCAAAAGCTCCCTAGGAGTGTTAACTAAAACTACACCAGACCTAAGAATGCTTGGGGGTGGGGCCCCAGGTGGGAAATTGGCAAATGGATTAAGAATACCTGAGGATGCTCTTGAACCAGAAGCTGAACATTCTGTATTTAAAACTGCATCCCCTCTATTCTAAGTAGTTTTTAAAGGTTCCTCCTTCATTAGAAAATACTTATAGGTATTATTAATTATAAAGGGGAAACACTTACAAAGGAGAAAATTAACAGAAAGCAGCTCCTTTCTGGAAATGTACTATTCTCAGTCCTTACAGAGAGGGTGAGGTTGAATTCTGAGAAGGTAGTTTGGAAGCATTCAGATATCACTTCCCTCAAACGCTAAAATATAGCCGGCTAGTAGAAAAGACACATATATTACATAGCATTATTTACTTGCTGGTTAAATTAGCATTTTATTTTGTTCCATAAACATCATAATCATTTTTCTATGTTCTATGCAGACATTATAATTTCAGGAACAGTTTGGGCCTCCAGATCTTTTATTCTTAATGAGTCTGTTTCTAATGATCCTTTAAATGGTTGGTATAAGCAGATTATGACACCCACATTGCATGAAGAGATTAATTACACGGTATAATTCATTTCCAATAATCAGAAAATGGATCATCTACTTTAAATTAGCCTTGCATGATCCTGCCTTCTAAATTCTCATAAACTAATCAGAGAGGGTATCAGGTCCAGAATGCTGTGTTGTCTTTTCAGGCAATCAATGATCAAACGTGGAGGGCCTCTGACAGGCCATTTTGTGCTGGGTAGCAAGATGAATTATCTGTATTATCCCAGCTCTCAAGAGTTTATAATTTATTAAGGGAGAGTGCTGCTTCCTTTTTGCTACAAAGCAAAAAGACCCTTTTGAATCCAAAACACCTCAATGCTGGGATGATATCTGGAATTCTGAACAATTTTAACATAGTAATTTGATTGAAGCTGTTATTTTGCATCAGCCACAGGTGAGATGCTGTGATATAGAGAAGAATTCTGAGCGGAGGACAGAATAAGAAAAGTGGATAATTCAGGATATCCTTTCAAATTGTTAGGTGAGTTTCCCAGGGCTGCCTTAACAAATTATCACACACGTGGTGGCTTACAACAACAGAAATTGGATCTCTTACAGTTCTGGGGGGCAGGAGTCTGAAATCAAGGTGTTAGCAGAGCTGTCTTCCCTCTGGAGGTTCAAGGGGAGAATCCATTGTTTGGTCCTTTCGGCTTTGGTGGCTGTCAGCATTCCTTGGCTTGTGGCTGCATCTCGCCAGTCTCTGCCTTTGTGATCACATTGCCTTCTCCTGTGTCTTCTCCTTCTCTGCCTGTCTCAAATCTCCTCTGCCTTTCTCTTATAAAGACACTTGTCATTTGGTTTATCACCTGCCCAGATAACACCAGATCTCCATCTCAAGATCCTTAATTACATCTGCAGAGACCCTTTTTCCAAATGAGGTAACATTCATAAGTATCAGGGATTAGGGCATAGACATATTTTTTAGGACCACCTTTCTAATCCACTAGTTATTTAGAGTATATTTGCAGTATTTTTATGAAAAATATCTTCAGAAGAAACTTATATACACTATAGGTGCTGAAGTACATCCTCTAAAACAATAGTAACTTTGACCTACTCTGTTATTTATCCACTCTACTTGTATGGATAATTAAGATTTTTTTTTTTTTTTTTTTTTGAGACAGAGTCTCACTCTGTTGTCAGGGCTGGAGTGCCGTGGCGTCAGCCTAGCTCACAGCAACCTCAGACTCCTGGGCTCAAGCGATCCTTCTGCCTCAGCCTCCCAAGTAGCTGGGACTACAGGCATGAGCCACCACGCCCGGCTAATTTTTTCTATATGTTTTTAGTTGTCCAATTAATTTCTTTCTAATTTTTAGTAGAGATGGGGTCTCGCTCTTGCTCGGGCTGGTCTCGAACTCCTGAGCTCAAACAATCCGCCCGCCTTGGCCTCCCAGAGTGCTAGGATTACAGGTGCGAGCCACCGCGCCTGGCTGGATAATTAAGATTTTATACCCACTAATTGTATGTTTTAATTTCATTTGGCATCTGCACATTTTGCAGCTATTATAATACTGCTGTTATATCGTCACATGTTAAACTTTAAGAAATAGATCAGACTTATAACTGGTAAAAAAAAATACAATTCCCAAAATGTGAAAAGACGAGCTGGAAATGACAACTGTTTTTCTGCCACATTTGTGAAAATGATGCTGAAATGCTGGGATTTTCCTTAGCATTTCAGATCACATATGTGCTATCTGGTCACGGGGAAAGAGAAGAGAAGCCACAGAGTATTACAGGACAACTTCCACTTTCTGACTGGGCCCGGAAGGAACTTGAAACTTTCCGCTCCTGCCCAAGCAAACAGCTGAACAGGCTCAACTCAGCAACTCTTCGTAGATCCGTCGGAGAATTGAGGTCACAGGGCAAACTGCTGCCCCCAAAACTGCAGAGACAGACAGGTGAATACAGATAGTCGCACATCCCAGGGCAGGAAGCCCGTGAACAGAAACCTACACAGGACCCAGTGCCAACGCAGGGAAACGTAACCTGTGCTTGATGAATTGCTGGAGCCCAAGAGAAAAAAACTCCAGAGGGACCTAGTTTTTTTTTTTTTTTTTTTTAATTTTTTAAATTTCTTTTTTTCAGGGTATGGGATGCAGGGCAGTGTCTGAGACACCTAGTTTTACAGGGGCCCCACACTTTGGGAGTTTGACTTCTGGGAGCCCTGGCAGGCTCTTACAGTAAAGATTACCCCTCTCCTGCTCCGGCAGGGAAAAAGGAAAAGGAAGCATTTTGGAATAGCCAGAACATTCTGTTCCTAACCAAGTCTGCCCTCAAGAGAAACTGGTTCGCCAGAGCCTGACAACAGATGGGATGTGGCAGAGCTTGGTCCTCCTGGGAGAAGGGAAAATACCCAACTGCAGCCGCCCCCAGTCTTCTCGTCTCTCCTAAGGGGAGGATGGTCAGGAGATGGGAGAAGACTGAAAGTCACCGCCCAGGGGCTCACGCTCACTTGAAGACTGAGACCTAATCACAGGACAGTGGAATGAACCCTCCAACACATCCCGGGCTTCTGCCTAACAACAGGGAAATACTAATGAAAGAACCGCACCTCTCAGACCTTGTTTAAGAAGTCTCTTAAATTTTAGCCTCTCTCACCTGTAGCTACCATAGCACCCACAGTGAATAAACACAACCCACCCCTAGCCACGTAAACAGAAAACCTCAAAATGAAGTTTCACAAACACACACACACACACACACACACAAGTTGCCCCACTGTGTCTGTGGTTTCTGCTTCTGTGGATTCAACCAACCACAGATGACAGCTGTTTGGGAAAAAAAGCATCTCTACTGAACGTGTACGGACTTTTATTTTCTTGTCGTTATTCCCTAAAAAATACAGTATAATAACTATTTAGGTGACGTTTACATTGTATTAGGTATTATAAGTTGTCTAGAGATGATCTGAAATGTGTACAAAGTTGAGCATAGGTTATATGCAAATACCACACACTTTATGTTAGGGACTTGAGCATCATTGATTTTGGTATCCACTGGGGGTCCTGGAACCAATCCCCCATGGGTACCTAGGGACAACTGTATACACACACATACATACATGTATATATATACATAAAAGAATTTGTAAAAGGGGGTGATTATGTTCTATCTGCTTTTACATTCAATACATCTTTAACAGCTTTCTGTGCATAAAGACATATACTTAAAAAGTTTTAAAGGTGCACCTTAATTTTAACGTAAAGTTTTAATGTCACTTTTTGTTTTGCTGTTTCATGAAATGATGGGAATTTACAGAGGTGCAAATGAGAATTAAAACAATCTTCTCACCAGGAATGTTATAGAAGCCACCAGAGCACAAGCCTCTGACACCTTTAGTGAGCTTCATCTGGGAATTCAAGCAGCAGCAGGAATATAATCGAAATCCCCATTTTCACCCAAAGTGGTCTACTAAAGCCAAACATGAGGATTTTCCAAATAGAAAAATCTATTGCATAAACCGGTAGAGTTTTATGAAGACAATGTATGTGTCATAGGGTCCAAGGAAAATGGAGCAGAGAAAGAAGTTGAAATTCTGTGTGCTAGCCTGGTGGTTACCGCTCTCCAAACAGTGGGGAGTTTTGAGGGCCTGTGTCCTCCTCTCATCCCTGACCACTAGGAGTCAGAGGAATGGGTGGGACCAGTGTTATTTCCCATCTGCCTCTGCCCAGCAGGTCTCAGCAGGCTCTGGGAGAGCTGACCTCTCCACGCCCTTCTGCTCTTGTTAGCTGTCAGAACAAGGGCTGTGGCTTGGGTGTTGCCAGCCACATTCTTTAAAATGTGAGCAAAACAAAAGAGAAGCCCACACCCTAAAATCTGTCCCGAGAACTGGCCATTGCTTCTTCCTCTTGGTTCCACCTTTTTTCTCTGATGCAGCAAGAGAAGGGCCATTACGGAAAGAGCTGCTGTTTTTAGTGGCAGTTGAGGGGGCCAGGATGGGGTAAGCCTAGACAGCAATCTCCAAAACAAAGCCCTCTTATGCTCTACAGAGAAGTCGACTTGTTAAAATAATGTTTACTGTAGAAAATGTGGAAAACATAGACAGAAAGGAAAATACAAATGAACCGTGATCCCAGCTCTGTTACCATTTTAGTGTACCCCAGCCCGGTGTTTTCTATGCACATTTACTCATATAAAATTAACAAAAAATGAGATCACAGTGGACAAATGTTTTTATAACCTGCCTTTTTCACTTAACAAAACATCAGAAACATCTTTTCATGTCATTAAATGTGATTTAACATTTACGTTTTACCTTTTCACTTTAATTTTTAAGAGGTACCCTGTTACAACATTACATCTCTGTTTTGTTTTATTTGAGCTTTAATACCTATTTTTATTGGATGAAGCTGCCGTAGCAGCAGCAGTGGGAGCTCAGATTTCTCTTCTGTATAATGAAGGCTCTTTTCTCCAGCCATCTCCACGAAGCCAGTTCCGTGCATTTCACTTAATTCATATCACTCATGCTGAAGAACACTTGCTTGTTCTGCTGCCTACTGCTAATGGGCACATTTTGTACTGTGCACGTTTGTAAAATGTTGCAAAGAGCAGGCTGTACACTTGTTTGATGAGTCACTGTTGATGAAGGGAAAACCACCTTCTAGATCTTTCACTGAAATTCAGCCTTTTTGCTGAGCAACGAGACAGTGGATCAGCATGGGTTACTTTTGTTGTAGTTTTCCTGCAAGACATTTTTTGTGGCATTATTTAAAAAAACATCTTTTGGCAAGCTTGCATCCATAGTCCACTGAAAAATGAAAATCATAATCAGAGAAATATGAGAAAAACATTGGTCACTTGAACTACTAGCTTAGTTTTCACTTGGGCTGGCCTTCTCTTCCTCACTCATAAAGTTGCCTAGCAATTTTCTCTTTATACGAGGCCTGCAAACAAATGGGCCTCATTACTAGGATCTTAAACCATTAGTACTGAGCTCAAAGGCAGAGTTAGTTGACCACAAGTAGATTAAGCCACCAGTCCCCACCCTTTTTGGCACTAGAGACTGGTTTCATGAAAGACAATTTTTCCACGGATCAGGATGGAGTGGGGAGGGTGATGGTTTCGGGATGACTCAAGCATATCACATTTGCTGTGCAGTCAAACCTCTCTGCTGATGATAGTCTGTATTTGCAGCTGCTCCCCAGTGCTAGCATCACTGCCTCAGGCTCCTCCTCTGATCAGACATTAGATTCTCGTAAAGAGCAGCAACCTAGGTCCCGCATATGTGCAGTGTAGAGTTCGTGCTCCTGTGAGAATCTAACGCCCCCACTGATCTGACAGGAGGCGGAGCTTATGCGGTGATGCGAGCGGTGGGGAGCGGCTGTAAATACAGATGAAGCTTCCCTCGCTCACCCTTCGCTCTCCTTCTGCCATTCGCCCAGTTCCTAATAACAGGCCACGGACGGGTACCGAGGTTGGAGACTGCAGCATTAAGTGACTGAATTAATTTGTTGATATAAAACAAAACATTCTCCTTTTGTCAATGATGTAAAATGGCATTTGTCTTTGATGCTGCTCTGTTGATTTGTTTTCTCCCCAGGCACTTGGTTTTTATGAAACTCCCTTCTGGGGCCCTTGTTTTCTCTTCTCTTTGTCCTGTTGGATTTGCTCAGAGGTTCTTTGGACCGTGCCCTTTCTGGTGGTGGTCAAATGCCCTCTTGCCCTGTGGCTGCTCTGTGTCCCTCTTCCAGCCCTCTCTGTCTAGCCTCATGCCTTTCTTTCCTTCCCTTCTTCACTTTATTTCTCCCTTCCCCGTCTTCTGCCCTCTCTGCCCTCTTTCTGCCTGCCTCTCTCGGTGACTCATTCATCTGCCTCAGCCTTCGATTTCTCTTCCGCGAAACCGGCCCAGGTTCTGGGAGCCCGGGTGCAGGCAGGAGAACATCAGCAGTTTTGACGTCACCAGAGTGGGATGTTTTCCCTGCTGGGGGCCTGGTGTCATCGCTCCTGCCTGGAGCCCTTCAGAGTAGGCAGCACGCAAATGTCAACCTCTGTCCGATTGTCTGGCTCTGGTCCCATTCGTGCACTTGCTTTCTGTCTTAAGCTTGAATGAATACGTGCTGTCCAAGGGGTGCAACGTGGCTAGTTCAAATCGAGAGGTGCCATCTGTGTAAAACAGACACTGGATTTTAAAATCTTAGCATGAAAAAGAAAACCACGATGTAAACTATCTCATTCATTTTTAAAAGATTGATCACATGTTGAAATAATATTTTGGCTAAATTGGGTTAAATGAAATATGTTACTAAAATACCTTTATTTGTTCCTTATTACTTTTTAAAATACAGCTACCAGAAAATTTAAAATTGCACATGTGGTTCCCAGTTGCAGCTCTTAGTGTTGGTCTGTTGGATAGCACACGCCCAGATCTGTGAACTGCTGCTTAGAGCTTACAGTTTTCCAGCTGCTGAGGGCTTACAGCTTTTTTCTGAGGCCATTATGACTTCTTGTTCTTATATATTTTTGCTTCTTAGCAATGGGAATGGTATGGCTTAAAGAATATATGTACTTCTACTAATTTATCCTAAAATTAATTTAAAAGAAAATGAGCAGCAGCTACATCTTGTTCATGGTTAGATTTTAGTCTATAACGATATTCAAATTTAAAAAAATGAGCCTCAGCCCCTCCCTTGTTTTCTTTTTGTTTTTTGTTTTCTTTTGGAGACAGAGTCTTGCTCTGTTGCCCTCGCATCATCATAGCTCACTGCAACCACAAGCTCCTGGGCTCAAGCGATCCCGAGTAGCTGGGACTATCGGCGCATGAGCCACGATGCCAGGATGATTTTTTTGTTTTTTAGTAGAGACGGATCTCACATTTGCTCAGGCTGGTCTTGAACTCCTGACCTCAAGCAATCCTCCAGCCTTGGCCTCCCAGAGTGCTGGGATTACAGGTGTGAGCCACTATGCTTGGCCAACACAGAATTTTAATCAATCCATTTTAACTCTAGGTTTTGTTTGTTTTGTTTTTGTTTTTGACTACTGAAAACATTTCATTGACTGGTACTAAATCATATAATACTACTCTTTAAAATGATTAAATTTTTATTTGCTTTTGTATATATTAAAAGGAAGACAATCCCTTAATTTGTCAACTGAACATAATTGCAATTCTTGCCAAGCAGGTTGAAAATCTCCTTTGTAGTTCAAAATTGATGCTAATTAGTGAGCAGAGCTTTGCTGTAAAATGTATAAGAACTTACTACAAGGAATTTAAAAACAACTTATCTTTATTTCTATTACTATTGTTATTGGGCAAGAAGAACATTTTTCCTTGATAATTTTCAACTGATTATAGACTATTCTGAGAAAGTGTCAGATTCTTCTTATAAGGGCACTAATCCCATGGTGAAGGCCCCACCTTTGTGACCTCATCTAAACTTTTTTCCCAAAGGCCCCATCTCCAAATACCATCACATTGGGAATTAAGGCTTCAACATATGCATTTTTTGGGTGGTGGGGAGGGCACAATCCAGTCCATAAGCAAGCAGGAAAGGCAAATTATAGTCTTAATAACATATCACATTTTTTTCTTATGAGTATGATAAATATTTTTTAATACAAATTTTATTTTTGTGGCTTGATATTTATCAAGTTAGCAAATGATTCAGAAAGCCGTCTTGAAATATATGAAAAGGGTAGTAATAATTGTCATATTTATTGCTTCTCATTTGTAATTAAAATATATCAAAGAGTCTGATGTGATTTTTTACAATAGTCACTCAATGATTAAACAAATATTTATTAAGTTCTTACTGGGTGCTGGGTGCTGTGTCCATGCTTTTTATGAATTAATTTTTATTTAAAAAAAAACAGTGTGGGGGTCCCAGGCCTGGCGATCCAGATTTTCTGTCTACCACATTTCTAAGTCCTACATCTTTCCACGGCTTATATGATAAGACTTTAGAGAGTCATTTTAGAACAGTCCAAGGAAAACACTTTCAGTTGCCAAACAAAGGCAGTGCCAGTGAATGTAGAAGCAGACTCAGGAGCTCTTTTGGAGACAAGATTGGCAGGATTAGAACACTGGACAGGATGGGTGAGGGAGAGAGGGGGGCCTTGGGTTGATTTTTAGGGTTCTGGCTGGGAAGATGAGGATGTTACACATTGAGTTGCTCTATAGAGGAGGATGGGAAAACTCAGGAAGATCTGGGAAGAAATATGTTGACTTTGCAAGCTCTCTATAATGTTTGTGTCTACATGTGCAAAATTAAATGGAGAGTTACCTGAAGACTGCAAGTAAAATAAGTCCTTTTATGGAAAGGGGCAGGGAGGGAGAATGGATGCTGCTTGTACTTTTTCCTGTGTGCTTTAAGGTCTCTTCCGTGGAGATAGCATTGATAAGGAATCAGAGCCATCTCAACTTCCAAATGAGTCTTTTAGAAGTCCCGGGACTCATTGTATCCCTAACACAGAGACCAGAACTCACACCGACAGGGTGTATTAGTTTCCTATTGCTGCTGTAACAACACAAGCTAATTGGCTAAAACAATGCACATTTATTATCTCACAGTTCTGAAGGTCAGGAATCCTAAAATTGAGATGTTGGCAGGACCACATTTCTTTAGGAGGCTCTAAAAGAGAATCTGTTTCCGTGTCTTTTCCAGCTTCAAGAGGCTGCCCACATTCTTTGTCCTGTAGTCCCTTCTTCCATTTTCAGAGCCAGCAGCGCGGCATCTTCGGTCCTCTCTCTTTGGCCTCTGCTTTTGTTGTCACATGTCCTGCTGTGACTCTGACCCTCTTCCTCCCCATCTCAACATCCTTAGCTAATCACATCTGCAAAGTCCCTTTGGCCACCTAATGTAACATAGCCGCAGGGTCTGCGGGTCAGAATGTGGGCATTCTGGGGAAGCCGTTGTTTTGCTGGCCATGAAGGTCCATCCTGCCCTTCCTCCTGGGCGGCTCAGCCCAAGAAGGGCTAAAATGAGGGCTTGCTGCTCCTCCTGCCTTTCTCGTCTCTCCAAATCCTGAAAGGTGTTGGGTCAAACTTGCAACTGTGAGTTGATATCTATTCACAGTTGCAAGTGCTTTTGATAAATTGGAAATTTGGGGCTTATTTTGATGAGATATGTCATCAAGAAATGCTTCAGCATTATTTATTGTTATGCTACGCTATGTTGGGGGGGCATTAAAGTGATGTAAATAATTTTACAGCATGTATGTAAAAAGCAGAATCATCCCTAAAACAGGGAAAATTTGGGTAATACCCCTAAACTCTTCACTTTAGGGGGTCTTGTATTCTCAAGTAATTCCCACTTCTGGTAGGAGATGTGGTGACCCCTTCCCTCTTGCCTTTTGTGACTTTTCAGCCTGAATTAGAAGTTTCTGCTCTGGTCTCCCATGGTATCTAGAGCAGAGCTTTATTTTAGAACATTTATCATATTGTAATTCTTTGCTTACTTCACCGTACCGCTAGATTTTAGTATAAGCAGAGATCACGCCTTACTCCCAATGCATCCCCTCGTGCCTAGCATCTTACCTACCAATAATTACATATCGAATGAATGAGTGAAAGTAATTATTTCTATAATAGTTTCAGAATCTTGAATTTCCTGTAATGTTTTTATTCTATGTTTCTTATTGTCTTGCAGGAATACCGTAATGGTAAATGAGATAATTTCTTTATAGTACTTAAGATCTTTGGAGAAATGCTTCATTAGGCTAAGGCTCATACGCAGATATCGAATGAAACTGTGAGCTGAAGTTTACCATTTTCCTTGAGTTTCACCTAGGAAGTCATTGGGTGGGAAATTTGAGCCAACTGGAAATGATGTGTACAATTTTATACAACGTCTGACAAATAGAAGGCACATGATAAAACTTTATTAAGATGATGAAATTAGTTAAGATGTCTGTTTTATTGGCCACTACACTTCTGACGGTATCCTATTTAGAAAAGGATAAAAAAACTCCCACACATATATACTGAATCTTGCATGTAAATTATTAGCTCCTTGTTGTTGATGAATTGGAAAGCATTTCTCTTCAAGTCTCATCATTGGTGTGTTAGTGGGTTTTTGCTGCAGTAACAAATACCCATCCCTGTAAAAATCTCAGTGGCTTCCAACAATTTTTTCTTTATTTGTCTTTTTACTGAGACAAGATCTTACTCTGTCACCTGGGCTGGAGTACATGGGTGTCAGCATGGCTCACAGCAACCTCAGATTTCTGGGCTCAAGCAAGTCTCCTGCCTCAGTCACCTGAGTAGCCGGGACTACAAGTGCGCACCATCACGCTTGGCTAATTTTTCTATTTTTTGTAGAGACGGGGTCTTGCTCTTGCTCAGGCTGGTCTTGAACTCCTGGAAACAGCGATCTTCCTGCCTCGGCCTCCCAGAGTGCTGGGATTACAACAATTATTTCTTATTCCCATCATGTGAGGATCTTATCATGGTTCTGCTGGGCATGGCATGGCTTACTGAACTTAATTGGATTCTGCTGTCTAGACAGGTCTTCTTGTTCTTGGACGAAAGTCAAAGCAGCCACTCTCTGGGGTATGGTCTTCTTGAGGCCAAGGGCCCAAGCTCGGATGGGTGGGAGAACAGGGGCAAACGACACAAGTGCATTTAAAGCTTCTGTTCTGACACAACATACGTCATGTCCATTCACGTTCCCTTGGCCAAAGGAAGCCAACAAGGTCAAGCTCAGGGTCACTGCAGAGGGAAAGGACACTCTGCCCACTGGAAGTGTGCCGGGGTAGAAGGGGGAAAAAGTTGTGAACAAATAATACGATTCACCTTCAGCTATCTGTGGCTGAAGTAATGTTTGTCAAAGCCATTATTTGGCTTTTTGTAGCATTAATTTCTTTTTAAAACTTTTGATTTGGAGTTCGATTTATGTAGCCTGAGTAATAAAGGCCTTCAATAGATTCTGTATAATTAGGCCCAAAAGTAAAAAGATTTGGGAATTTTAGCTAAAGAAAACTTTATAAATATATAAATGTTTTTATGAGGGTGATGATGGTCAGTTTTTTTTTTTTTTAATACCTGTTTGTGTCCCTGCCAGCATAAAAGGATTTAAATTAAAGCAGAGATGTTGGGATGTAGTTACCGTAAGGAACGATTTCTTGACCAGTCAAGTGCAAAAGACACAGAAAGGCAAAAAGTCTTTCTAGGAGACAATTAAATCATTTGTCTGCTTGAAGGAGGAAGGCTGGGCCAGAGGACAGGTTTCTGCCGTTCTCTGCTTACAGTACTTTGAATTTGGAAATAAAGAAGTCCTTTTTAAGACAGACGGTATTAAAATTCTTGGTATATCAGTAAAATGGTAGGAAGTAACTTAGACGCTGGTTTGATGCAGAAAAATCAAAAGAGACAGATATGAGAAGAAAATATAACAGAATTCATTGCTTCTTCAGAAAATAACATCGCATCAATTCTAGTTTTAATGTATTTGTTTTTATTCATATTTTCTTTCAGCAAACATTTAATTAGTACCTACTGTGTCAGGCATTGTGATAAGCACTGGTTTGGTAAGATATTACACAATTTAAGTTAAAAATGTCACATATCATCAGCATTTTTCCTCAGAATTTTATGTTTACAACTTAAAGAGAATAAGATATTTCAACTGCATTTTATGATTTACAGTTATGAAAATCTAAATGTTGAAAAAATGATCGTCTTTCAGGTGATCATATAAATACATCCCCCCCATTTCTAATGAGTTCTGAGGTGTTTTTGAAGGGCAACTGATTTTTCTGACAGCAAATTTTCATTTTATTTGCTTTTGAGGTGGGTTTGTGAATGTAGCAAGCAGTGGGTTAGAAGCTCTTGCATTTGGGGACTACTTTTTAAGATGTTACCTCTACTGAAAAGTCAAACAGCACAGCGTTTTATGAATATGTTAATCAGTGCAGCTTGCCCAAGAGGCTGAGAAATCAATAGTTTTTTCACGAAAAGCTGCAGCTATGATTTTTTTTAAGTGACAGAAATATTTGTCAGAGTAGTAGCAGTTGCTATGTGGCATTATTGAGCCTTAATCTGTGTGCTAGCAACGGAATGCGTTTGCTTGTTGGTTATACCCAATTTATAATAATCCTGGCTGCCTCCTGTGCTGTGCTTAGCGTGGGCCAGGCAGACTGAAGGGCTTCAGAACTGCTGACTCATTTAATCCTCACCGTAGGAGGGTAGGAGCTGTTTTGTAGCTTCACCCCCATCGTGTAGATTAAAAAAAAAATCGAGACACAGAACCGCTAAAAATTTGCACAAGGTCGCATGACTAGTAGATGGAGGCGTCGGGCTTTGAACCCAGGCAGTGTAGCTCCATTTTGCTGCCTCTCATAAAGTGAGTCCAATAACCTGACATCTTATTTAAAACGAGAAAAAAAAAAAAAAAAACACCCATTCCTGTTCTGTTTGGTTTAATTCTTCTCTGAGCCCGCAGCGTGATTTTCTGGCTCTCCTGGTTCGGACCGGGAGTTTGTAATTGCTTCTTTTAACGCAAGGTGAAGAACTTTTCGCAGATCATTGTGGTGCTTAATTGCAAAACAAGACAGTGTATATGTATACACACAGACACACACATTTAAGACAAAAATCAACAAGGGCCATTTATTAATCAAGAAAGGCTTGATTCGGGCCTAAAGTGACCAGTCGCTCTGCAAGGACAGGTATAAGAAGCGCAGGCGTTGGGAGCCAGCGAGAGCGAGCTCTTTCCCCATCCGGGGTGCGAGGACTCCTGCCCGCAGGCTCGCGGGGGACGCGTCCTCTCGGAAGGGCCCGTGGGAGCGGGCGCGGCACAGCCCCGGGCGCCGCGGGGACCTGAGTCTCCGGGTTCCCCGCGGATCTCCCCTCTCCCGGGACCGAGCGCGATACTGCGCGCTGCGGGGACAGTTTCCCCCCTGGGGTAGGCTCTGCTAGGGGCGGCGCTGTCCCCATCCCCCGGGCTGGAGGAGGAGGAGGGTGGGTGCACTCCGGCCCTGCGCTCCCCGCGACCTTTGGGTGCCAGGAACATCAGCCTGGGGGCGGGGAGGAGACCTCGGCTGAGGCAGAAGAGAGAGGAGGGAGGCAGGGTAGGGAGTGCGCGGGTTGCGCCCCCTCACCACCCCCGCCTCGCTCCCTCCGGGCCGCCGCCCACCTGGGCGCCCCGGGCTGCAGCGGCGGGGGCGCGAGGCTCGCTCCCCAGCCGCCCGGTGGCCGCCCGTGGCGGTGTGCCGAGCTTGCCGGGTCCCCGCGCGCCCCCCCTCCCGGGTGCCCGACGTGCTCGCTCACTGCCACTCGGTCGGGGCGCGCCGGTGGGTTTGGCCTGCGCGGCGGCGGCGAGGCGGGGGAGCGAGTGAGCGCGAGGGGCGGGCGCGAGTGTCTGGGTGAGTCACCGTACCTGGAGAGCGGGCGACGCAGAGCCAGCCGCGCGGAGCCGGAGCCAGACCCGATCCCCAGCGCCGCCGGAGAGCTCAGGAGCGCGGCAGCCCCCGGCGCCAGGCCCCGCCGCGCTGCCGGCCGGCTCGTCCCGGCCCCGGCCCCCGCCGACTCCAGCCCCGGCTCCCGGCCACCCGCAGCCCTCCCGCCTGCCCGGAGGCGGTGCGGGGCTCGCCGGGGGATGTCACAGCGGCTCCTCGGAGCCTCCAGCCGCCGCCGCCGCAGCAGCCGCCGCCCCCAGGAACCGCGACAATGAACCCCCAGTGCGCCCGCTGCGGAAAAGTCGTGTATCCCACAGAGAAAGTCAACTGCCTGGATAAGGTGAGCGAGGGGGCGCCGGGCTGCACCTGTTCGAGAAGTTTTGGCAGCTGGGCTGGAAGGAGAGGAGTGGGCCGGTGGGTGCGTGTGCCTCGCCACAGGGGGAGGGTCGGAGACCTCACTAGGCGACGATGCTGGACCCGGGAAGGGCTTTGTCGGGGTGCGGGGCTGCGCGGCTTCCGCGGAGAAGCTGCGGGGGACCAGGTTGGGCACCTGGGGGGCACTTCGGCGAGCCGCACCCTCTCCCACCTCCAGTCGTACCCCGCACCCACCTCCCCCAGCGCCTGTTGTGACCGAGGCGAGGCACATAGTAATTAACATGTCATGGGGCGGCCGCTGCCGCATTGCTAAGAATAATCCCCGCCGAGAGCCCCAGCTCAGCGCGGTGAGCCGGACCCACGAGTGCCTAATCCATCCGGTCCCTCCCGCTCTGCCCCCTGCTCGGGCGTGGATGGGGACGAGCAGCCTGGGAGAGAGACCCGGGCGCGATCCCCCATCCCCAGTGACTGACAATTGAAACCAGCCTGTGGCGTCCCCGTGAAATTTGCGTTTGATGATACAAATGCTCCATTAGAGCAGGCTGTCATCTCGACAGTCATCGCGGACAGAGTCCGCGTTCCTGCCATTGAGTGGAAGCCGGACAGGGTCGGGGCCAGGGTACTTACACAGCCCTCCTCCGGCACCCCCAGGTTGCCCGACTTCTGGTGAACTCAGATTTATGGAGATCCTACAAACACCGCGCTTTGAACTGGACTCCCTTTGGTTCTGAAGCCACTCCATGGGCCCCATTTCTCCTTTGACCAGCTCAGAATTCCTTTCTGGCTGCTCATAGAAGTGCTGTGTGGACAGAGCCCTGGTAGTTCTTCTATAGTGAGTCTGTATGTTGTGATGGGGATCAACGTAAAACTCGATTTTAATAGCTGTCTGCTTTATTTGCTTAACTGAAAGTAGGTAAACACATCGACCATTTCCTACAATCATTTTGTTGTAGCGTTTTCAAATACTAGGACTGAGATGTACTAAAAAGCCTTCTTTCTATGTCCATATCTTGGCAAGAACTGGCACTGTACTGAAATTTTAAAATATTTATTTTTTTCAGTATTGGCATAAAGGATGTTTCCATTGCGAGGTCTGCAAGATGGCTCTCAACATGAACAACTACAAAGGCTATGAAAAGAAGCCCTATTGTAATGCGTAAGTATTGTCAACATGCTTGCCAGGTGTGGCCCAGCCTCAGAGCCTGAGCTCCAGTGGCTCTTCCTGTTCTGAAGAATCGACTCACTATGTCACCCAGGTGTGGCAGTGGCCAATTACCTGTTTATGCCACAGACTGAGGCCACGTACTTTGTTGAAGGTCACTCACTGTGTGTATGTCTTTCTAGTATCTTAGAGTAATTTGTGTGTCTTCAACCAGGTTAGGTTTTGAGGTTCAGTGTCACAGAGTTAGGGACATTTATTAGAAGCTGCAGAACTTACCTGCTGACAATGTGTGGGCTCCAAAGTGCATGTCAGGTAGATTTCCATTTTAATCATATGTCAATTTCCATTTTAATCATGGGATGTTGCCATACTGCAATTTTGTATCTGAACCTAGTTGCTAGGAAAAGAAGTCTTGCTCATTTGGTCTTAGCTGCGACCATTACGTAGATCCTGGGGCTTAAACAGGGAATGAAAGAATTGAGACTTGGGTATTCCCGGCTGGTTAACAGTAGGTCTGTTGTAGTAGACCTCCTGCAGTAGACTGGGTACTTCTGGCTGGTTAGTACTGTAGTAGGTGGGGATTGAGGAACGTGAGCTTTCTTTGGAAGGCTTGTCTGTAGGCATGCTGCTAGCCTGTAGTAGCAATTAGCTAGCATTTATGTAGCGCTTACCATGTGTCAAGCACTGCTCTAAGCCACTTTATGCATACTGACTCCTTTAATCTTTACAATGACTCTACAGTTTAGGGGGCACTAATATTACTCCCATTTGACAGATGGAAAAGGGCTCAGATCACTCCTGGAGGCTGCAGGTGGTTCAACATTGGGCCAGTACTTCCAGATGTCTACCTTGTTGCCCCCGGGCCTGTGTTTCTCTACTCCTGTGAGCATTCTCCCACCCTAGACTGTTTTCAACTGGGGGCTCTTGCCCTGGATGTTGAGCCTTGTTCTTTCTACTGCCTTGTGGGGCTGGCCTTGTCTGGAGGCAGCAGAGGGACCTCTGGACCCCCTGGCCTTCTGCTTGGAATATTACCAGAAATTTATCCTCCCTAGAGTTTCTGAAGTAGGTTCATTCAGTTCTCCTGGAGATGGAGGGCCCGAGGTTAATTCATGCTTCATCACATACTGTGAGTGTGTTATCACAGACAGTAAGTTTTTGGTAAACAAATGTGATGTGCTCATACCTCTCTGGTGATCAACTTTAAAAAAAAAATCCATCTGAAGACTTTTTAAAATCTGTGTTTCCTTTAGGTCCTAGCTTAGTGCTTACAGGTAGATCAGAAACTTTTCAGGAAATCAGAAAATGGGGACATTGAATAGACTTTCTTGGATAAGTAAAGTCTGAAGATATTCCCCAAGCTTACCTGACGTTTTCAGCCCTCCTATACCATGGCTCTTATTGGGATAACATGAAGCAAGAATGAGGATTCAGTGTCATGGTTTCCTGCTTCCCTTCCAGGGAGCTATAAACGACTGGTTAAGATCAAAGGCAGGCGGCGGTAAGGAGAAGGAAGGGGCCCCCTACAACCCATAAACGAGATAATTGTTCTTTGGTTAAAGGAAAGTGAACCATTCTTCCTGTAACTGTTTCAGCAGCAGCCTGATTCCATCAGACTTTATGAGCCACATCAGAATTCAGGATTCTTTACAGCTGCGGGGCATGGAGTTTAACCCAAGTGATAACAATGCTTTTGGGTGCCCCTGGTGGCCCTGGAGGCGTTGGGAGGAAAAGAGGAAAGAGAAAGGGAGGAGAGAATGACAATTGTAACCATAATAACAGACAGGTAGAGAATTGAACAAGGGAGAAAAATGATAAAACATAGGAGAACAGAAAAAGGTCCAACCGTAGTGGATTTGTTGATTGTATTGGGCCACTTGAAAATTAAGTGTCAACTGCTTAGTTTAAGATCAGTCTAATTAAAGAATATGAGATTCTACAGCAAGTCATGGGTTCACTCTGACTTAATAGTGAACTAGTGCCCAGATGGGTTGAGGTTTGGATCCCCAAAGAAAAAGATTCTATTTGTAAGTAGGAAATATCTGCTATATTGTTTCATAGATCTGTGTCTTATTTTTAATACTCTTGGCATGTCTATATTGAATATTTATAGCTTTTCTCTCTGAAATTTTTCTCATATGACTCCGGTATACTTCATTATTAGCTATAAGCTGAATTTTGGGGGTAGCACCCTTAGGTTTTTTGCTTAATATTGAACCTGATAGTCTACTTTATTGAGCAGATAAATGGAAGATAGGAGTTCATCCTTCGTAGGTGAATGAATAGAGAGTTGATGTGTTAGATTTGTTTAATTAGCTTGAAGTTCTTATCACAGCTTGATATGCTACCTCTAGAAAATGGAGTCTGGCTAAGTCGTGGGTTCCGTTGGCTGCGAGGGTTCCAGGCTCAAAGGCCCCTGTCGTTTGCAGCTCAGGTTTTTCTAAGGGTATGTGTTGCCATGTGAACCAGCTGGTCAGCGTGGATGGCCCTCTGGGGACCCTGATGCATCTGCTCTAATTCAGGGGGTATATGTCAATCAGCCGTTCCCTGTGGTTGTGGCCAGAGGGCTGCCATAATTTCTCTGGGTCAATGGTGGAAAATTGATTCTCTAATGTATACTGCTACCAGAAAATGAAACATTCTCTGTCCACGTAAAGCAATATTTTATCTGCACCTAGCTTGGTTCAGGAGTCAATATACATATATACTTAGAAGAAAACGACTATTCATCTTCCCTCTGTCACTTTTTATTGTGAACATTTTCATACATACAAAATGGCTGAAAGGGTAATACAGCAAACATCTGTATCCCTTCTATTGAAATTCAACTGTTATCAACCCCATTTTACCATATTTGCTTCATATTTTTATCTAGTATGTTCAAATGTTTTTATCATTGTTGGGCCATTTGTCAGTTTCATACATCATGACATTTTATCCCTAAAAATGCATCATGCATGCGCTAAGAATAAGACCATTCTCTTGAAGAATCAGAGCCATTATATACCTAAGAAAATTAACAATTTCATGATAGCATCCAATATCCTGTCCATGTTTATATCTCCCCCATTGTCCTGAGAATGTCACTTTTAAAACCAGGATCCAATCAAGGTTCATACTTTACACGTAGCTGTTATGAAAATGACAACCTTTCTTATTAGAGATTCAATATCAGTTATTCATTTTCTGCTATAATTTTTATTGATTTATGTAACTTCTTAGTTTTCAGGAAGAGGACTTAGGTAGCATTTTTTGTGAAAATAACATGCACAATTAAGTTTAGAGCCTTTAAAATATATATTAAGAATGCTTAAAAATTTGAAAGCATGAACAGACATTTAGAATTATTTTAAGAAAACATGAAGTCTTATTTTAATTGATACCGGAGGGCATTTTTTTTTAATGGAATGAAGTAATGAATACTTCAATTGAAATATGTTGCTTGTTTATAGTCTCTTGTGTTTAGAAAAGAAACAAGCATTCTGTTTGATTTCATGCAAAGGAAAACATGTATAAGATATAATTTACATGATATTTAAATTTTGATCTTTTGATAGAATGATCAAAGTATAGTACACACTAGATGTGAGACTGGGCATAATACACGTTTAGTTCCTAACGCAGCAGTGCACACTATTAAAATATTTAAGAACAAACTGGTCTACTTGAGTACGTGCCATGTTTTCACAAGCCTTTATGTTTCATAAGCAGACAATGTATTCTTTAGCACATACAGGAGTTTTTTCATCACAGAACTTGCAAAGAAAAGAGAACTGGGCAAAATCCTTATGGCTAAGAGGTGCTGAGAAAATAACACTAGATGATTAGACAAAAAACATAGTTTGTATTTCTATGTGAATTTATATGCCAAGTTAAACTATAAACATTTTTGCTACCCAACAAGCCATGCGAAGAATATACACCCCAAGGCCGTTTGTCAAATATATTTTTAGTTTATTGTGTGCAAAAGTCAAAATTGCGTTTAATATGTTTGTAAAATATAAATCAGTTCTCAAAATTTTCTGAGCGATATTACCGCTTTGAAGCGGCATTGCCAACGATTGACCAGTGAATGTGCTGTCACCAAACGTCAAATTATATCAGGTCTGGGGAGGGACCAAGTCAGGATGCAGTAGTTTAACGTGACCTGGCCAATAATTTCCCTAGATCACTTTTTCAGAAATTTTTTTGGGCTGTAAATTTGTCCTGATCTGCCCCTATTAATATGGCCTATGTCTATGTTAAATGGATAATTATGGGACTAAAAGAACACAAATATCTGTGTGAAGTATGTTTAGTTATCCTTCTATAGAAGAGTCCCCTTCCCCAGAGATTTTCACTTCACTTGATTTTGGAAGACTTTAAGAGATAAAGCAGTGGGAGCAGTGTGTTGTGTTGACTTTCACTCTTCCTGGGTTAGCATTCCCTTTCCTGAATATTTATTGACTGCCTTTTGGGAGATGCCGAGCTGGGTGCTGCTTCGGATGAACCACCCAGAACAGTCAGCGCAGTTCTTGAGGGCAATTTTCTAGGCCAACGCTTCGCTGGCTCCCACCATTTCTGTTGGTCATTTTTTTGCTTAAACTCAGACCTGAGATTTTTCCCTTATCTCTCTTTTGGCCTCCTAAATTTGGTTCTATAACACTCCAAGGACTTGAGTTATTTCAAGAGGATTTATGAAATTCCTGCTATTAAGTTAGCTGTGATTACTTAAGAACCTGTCATAAGTGCAGTGTGTTGCAATTGGAATTTTGGAGCCAAACAGAACTAGATTTGAACCCTGGCTCCGTCCTGTCCTACTGAGCAGGTGTCTGCATTGCCAGGCTTCAGTTTCTTCATCTGTACAATGGGAACAGCGATACTGACCCCATGGGGCTGTGTGAGGATTAATGAGACAAGGCGTGGGAAGGTTCTAGCCCAGTGCCTGGCACGCAACAGACCTTCAGTAAACAGTGGTACCTCTTATATGCTCACTCGTACTTTTTTGAGGGGTGGAGAAAGAGTGGAGAAGGGAGAAGAGGAAGTATATCAATAAATGATTGGTATAAACCCTTCATAGGTGTGACTGCCTAAGTTTTTCACACCGTGATTGCCACCCATTACAGAGTTGTAACCAGAATTTGAAGAAAAAGAATGAGAGAAAACATCACAGTACATTTGAGTAGTAAAAAGAGGATTATGTTGGCAAACGTTTTTTTCAGTGGTATGGGTGTATGTCTACTGGATTATGATGTAGAAAATATTTTTATTAGAAGTGGTGATTGACAAGTTTGAGAAACACTTGTTAAGTTCCATATTCTTAATGCCCCATACGTGAGAGAGCATTGGAAGTTGCCTGTAAGTATGATGCCATGCAGAAAGTTCACGAATCCCAACAGCCGTTAATCTCATTCTTCTGCCTGTGCCAGCCACACCCAACCCCACATCTTTGTCGCGGGGGCCTGTCAACACAGGCATCCCACAGGTCTTGGCTCGGCAGTCAGGGCCCAACCCATCCTATGCAGGAACCATGAGCTTACCTGTCTGTGTCCCCCTCTAAGGGAGCTGTCTCCCTCACCTGCGTATCTCCAGGGCCTGACACTTAGCAGGTGCTTGGTAATATTAGCCACCTCAGTGACCGTGAGGGTCATGCTAGCATTTCAGAGTGTGGTCTCCATGCTGGTCCCCCAATTTGGGTTGAAGGCCGGGCTAGTTTCTTCTGGCAGAAAGATGTTGGGCAACCTGGAGCAACTGGGTTAGGCTTAGGCTTTCAAGAGCCTGAAGGGTGGTCTGGTGACCAGGTTTCATGAAGTCTGAATGCCAGCCGATAGAGTGTCCCCGTTGATGGGGTAGGCTCAGACCTTCCAATCCATAACGAACGTGGCAGAGTTTACTTTCACTGCCTAGAGGGTTGGTTTCAAAATATGGCATCTTTCTAAAAGCATTCCTTATTTTGGGAGGCCAAGGCAGCAGGATCACTTGATCCCAGGAGTTTGAGGTTGCACTGAGTCGCGATGACGCCACTGCACTCTACCTGGGGAGACAGAGTGAGAGACCCTGTCTCAAAGAAAAAAAAAGAAAACCATTTCTTATGGGTACTTAATTTCTGGGCTTAACTATAATCTGTAAAATGGGAAGATAATTCCCACCTAACAAACTCGATAGAAATTAAATGGAGAAATGTTTGTAAGCCTTAGCCCATCCAGTGTCTTAGGACCCAAATATCAGTCCGCTCCCATATTTATAATAATAAATTCAAAGTTGTTGTCTCATATTTCTCCCTTTAAGACAGGAGAAAGATCACATTAAATGTGGCGGTTTTTCTAGAATATTGTGGTATGTAAGAGTTCCAGTTAGCATCAATTAGATCATACCTTGCCTGACTTTTTAGTTACATACCTCATAGAAAAAGTTAGACCTCTGCTCCTTGACGTAGTACTTGATATGAGAGGATGACAGGTTTTTTTTGTTGCTGTAATTGGATGATTAAAAACAAGGAAAGGAGATACCTTGAGCCAAATACGAAGGTTCCAGGGTATATGTGAAATGATCCAATTCTGTTACCTTAGTGAACTACTGACAATATCTGATGCATTTTCATATCTTTTGAAATCAGAGGACCACATTTACAAATCATGCTCTGGGAGTTCTATCCTTATGTGCAAATGTTTCCAAAAGTCGTTTTTTATGTGTAGGTTGTCTCTTTAATAATGAGGTATTTGTGATGGAATGATGTCAGATTAGAAAAGGTGTTGAGATGAAGCACAGCAAATATCTCCTAAATCACTGTGCAATGCAAGGTTAGTGCAAGATACAGATGTGTGTGCTTAAAGGTATATCGATTATATGTCAAGGGCCCGTATAAGAGAACATTTTGGGATGTCTTCTTCAGATGTTTTCAGATGAGTGCTCTACAAAGCGGTTCCTAGGACTGTCAGGGAGAAAGAGATACAGACATAGCCACATATGACACCCTTGTCCTCAGGGCTTCAGGCCCCTTCAACGTCACCAGAGGAAGGAGGAGCTGAATTTCTTTTCCTTTCCTTTCTGTTTATGTCCTATAGTTAGCATTCCTAGGAGGACCTCGGGATTTTAGCAGTAGGAGAGGTGGGATCTAGAATAATATTTATGAGCCGAACACCCAGAACATTCCAGGGACTAAGGAAAAAGGATTATTGATTCTTCACGCTCAGGTTTGCCGTTTTATTCGAAGTGCTGCTAATGAATCAAACAGTTCCGCAGGCCTCTCTGGTCGAACCTGGATATGGGCACAGGTGTAACCGTGAAAGCAGGAAATTGTGAGAAGGACCAAGCTGAAATGGCAACGATTGTATTCCAGCATTGGAAATCCAGTATTAATTTTGTTTATAGCTAGTGGTACATTTTTCTTTGTGGACACCTTGAGGGAGTTGCTTTGCATTTGACTTCTGTTTACTTTTTCACACTCTGTTGACTCATTCCCATTGAATTCTAGGAGGGGCTAGCAGAAAACTAGTTGGATGTGAGCATTCTTGAATAGCGTTCAATCAGTAACCAGACTGGTGGTCTGTTGTACTTGTGCTTGCGCTCAGCAGCCTAAAAAAACCCTTTAGACAAAAATCCTTAATTAGCTCCCTGATGTTCATTATCCGTCAAAGGCAGGGGCAAACCAAACCCAGAGAACCTGGAGAAATTGGGTGGCCATGCTCAGAACTGGGGTGTGGAGAGGGAGTGAGATGGTCGTCCTCAGTTGGATCAGGTATAGGAACAGTTTGCTGCCTGCAAACAGGAGGTGGGGTGGGAACACCAAGTCAGGGAAAGACCCTCATTTATAACCCTCTAGATTTGGCTTTTAAAGTAAGTGAATCCTTCCAAATGACATTCTTGAGGGCAGGAATGGTCTTAATTGCCTTTGTATACCCTAGCACCTGCTATGTGCTCAGAAACCATCCCCTTGATCGAGCAGATTGCCAGCTAGCTTTCCTGGGGGGCATGGTGAACGCTTTTGGCTGCCTGAGTGATACAGCTCATCCCTAGCCAAGAGAGCTGCCTCAACGAGAAGGAATAGACCTTTCTTTCCGTAAGAATCCCTGTGGCCATCCCAGCTGAAGCTGGCCATGTTTAGACTGATAATGCAAGTAAACAGTAGCAAAAAACTTCCTGTTTAGGTGACATATTGAAATTTTTAGGTTGATTGCTGGTCACTGACATACACTTCCAAAGGATGACAAGAAAAACCTCTACAAAGGTAGTTTGTAAAAGTCACTGTGTTAGAACTCTTTCAAAGTCTTGGGAGAGAACCCTGTGTTTTAGATATCCGGCCATACACACATTCGCTTGCATATCATTTTTTTCCTTGGAAATAAGAAGTTTGATTTCCTGAAACTAAATTTGATCAGGGATTAATGGGCAATCCCTGATGAAAGACCTTTGCATTCTCTTGTGGAAGAATTTTATTTTTCTCATGTGATTTTCTTCCATCAATATTCTGTCTTCTCTCCCATATTTCCAGAACTTTAAAAATAACCGAGTAGGATCTGTACTTCTCCCAGCCCCCCAACCCTACCCACTCCCATCTCTGTTTCTCTCTTTCCTTCAGTTAAAATCTTCTCTTGCCAGTGACGTCGTTCTCTGGTTTCCTTAACGTTAAGTGAAATTCTATTTAAAAATTTCTAGATGCTTAAGGCACACAATAATTAAGGGTTATTCCTGTCAGGAATAGAAACACTGTATTAGAACAGTTTTTCCCCTGAGGCTACTAACGAAGGAAAATCCTGTTTGGAGGGTTTGCCTCTGTGGTCTTTTTTTAAAACGGCGGTTATGTAACGTCAGGTTTCACTGGCTGGGAGTCAGGAAGCGGGTTTGTTTGTGCATTTCTTGTGTTGCGCGTACCTGCAGGGCTGAGCGGCCAGTGGAAGTACCCAAGGTTTGTACACAGGGGCTGCTGCCCAGGAAATGTCCTGCATGTTCGCAGTGTGTCAGATAGGGAAAGAAAAGCACATTTTTTTCTTTGTACAGTGATGGGTATAGAACAGACACCGAATAAACGTGTGGATCGACTTCAAAAGTACATTTACTCTGAATGGGACACAGCTGTCCTTTATCTGAGAGCAAGCCTCCTACGTCTGGTTTCTCTCTCTGGGGTGTACTGGTGGGTGGGGAGAGATTGCTACCCAGGATTTAAACATTAATTCCCTAGCAGGAGAAAACAGGTGGTAACATGAAAGAAGTACCAGGATGGAGGAAGATCAAGTACTTCTCAGACGAGAACAACAGGGGAATGTTACGACCTTACCCATCTGTGCCAATGCATAGATGCTTAAGAAGGTACGTAAGATTCAGAGGTATTGCCAGCGTGGGATGGGGACAGGCTGATTATTAAGTTGTGACAGCAGGGAGGCTTGCTACGCTAAAAAAGAAATGTGTCTAGTAGGTGAATCTATGAATAGAAAGAACTTGGAGGTGAAAAAATGACAGAACATTTGACTGAGAATGAAATTAAGAGGAAACAGTGGTGGTCTCGCTGCAAGGCAGACCACGTAACCCTTGTCCAGACCGGTCACATCACGGAGGCTTTTTGAACCTGTTGACACTTTGGCACAGAAACAACATGCAGTGGGGTAAAGGGAAGCTTTTACTAGCTATCTGCTACAAGTTTAAGAGAGAGAGTTGATGTCTTGCTTTGCTTTTGTTTAAAGTTTCATTGCTTTCAAGGTACTTTGGACTTAATTTGGAAAACAAGAATTGGTTGGAGGGGTAGCAATGGTTAGGACTTTGAAACAAGTGGTCTGTTATACCGAAGTTCCTAAGAGTAAAAGGAGGACTCGTCGGTCCCACCCCACCCAGACTTTAGGGAAGTCTCCTAACAGCATAGGAGAAGAGGGAAGACTCCCCAGGTTCTGAGAAACAGGGAAGGAACCACATAGAGTTTTACTCTCCCACGTATACCTGTTGTAGAGTGGGAGCGTGGGATGAGAAAGAATTCTTGACACAAAGATTAGCATAGAAAGAAGCAAAAAGTTTATTTTACTT
>CAUYSK010127002.1:0-13002 GCA_963575035.1 Avahi laniger
TATGTATACCATGGAGTACTATTCAGCTATAAGAAACAATGGTGATATAGCACCTCTTGTATTCTCCTGGATAGAGCTGGAACACATTCTACTAAGTGAAGTATCCCAAGAATGAAAAAATAAACACCACATGTACTCACCAACAAATTGGTTTCACTGATCAACACCTAAGTGTACACATAAGAATAACATTTATTGGATGTCGGGCAGGTGGGAGGGGGGAGGAGGGGATGTGTATATGCACACATAATGAATGCAATGCGCACTGTCTGGGGGATGGACACACTTGAAGCTGTGACTTGGTGGTAGAGGGGGGAAAGGGAAACATGCATAACCTAAACATCTGTACCCTCATAATATGCTGAAAAAAAAAAAGAATTATATACATAAAAAATTAAAAAAAAAAAGAGTCTTGAGGCAGAAAGCTCACTTCATGTTTTCACCTTCCTGTGGCAACCACAGATCTGTGCTTCCTGCTGTCCAATGTGTGAGAACAGATGTCTCATATATTTTGTTCAGTGCTCTAATTGTTTATGAGAGGGTAAGTCCCATCCCAATTAGTCTGTGGCTGGAAGTTGAAAGTCCTATCTTTAAACATTTACTTTTGAAAATTTTATTTTATTGCTACATATTATTTTATATATTTATGGAATACATATGAGTATTTGTTACATGCATATAATGTGTAATGATCATGTCAAGGTATTTGGGGTATCCATTGTCTTGAATATTTATTATTTTGATGTGTTGAAACATTTTGAGTCCTCTCTTCTAAATACTTTGAAATATATAATAGATTGTTGTCAACTATAGTCAGCCTACTCTGCTATTGAACATCAGAACTCATTTTTTCTATCTAACTGTATGTTTGTACCCATTCACTAACCTCTCTTCACTGCCGCTCTTAACCCACACACCCTTTGCAATTTCTGGTATCTATCAATCATTCTCGTCTCTATCTCCATAAGATCAATGTTTTTAGCTCGTGCGTGGTATTTGTCTTTCTATGCCTGACTTATTTCACTTAACATAATGACCTCCATTTCCATCCATGTTGCTGCAAATGACATGATTCCATTCTTTATTATGGTTGAATACTTTTCCATTGTGTATATATACTATATTTTCTTTATCCATTTATCTGATGATGGATATTTAGGTTGATTTCATATCTTTGCTATTGGGAATGTTGTGATAAACATGTAAGTACAGGCATTTCTTTGATATACTGATTTCTTTTCCTTTGATAAATATCCAGTAGTGGTATTGCTAGATTCTATTAATAGTTCTATTTTTAGTTTTTTGAGAAACCTCTATACTGTATTCCATAGTGGTTGTACTAATTTGTATGTCCACCAACACTGTGCAAGAGTTCCCTTTTCTCCATATCCTCACCAGCATCTGTTATTTTTTTGTCTTTTTAATAATGGCCATTCTAACTGGGATAAGATGATATCTTATTGTGGTTCTCATTTGCAGTTCCCTGATGATCAGTGATGTTGAGCATTTTTTCATATACATGTTGGCCATTTGTATGTCTTCTTTAGAGAAATGTCTATTCATGTCTTTTGCCCCCCTTTTTTTATTTTTATTTTGTTTTTTGAAAAGAGACATGAGTTTATTTCGGGGACTTGTATGCAAGGCAGGCTGGACAATTCTCCATGCCACTGTGGAGATAGCAAGTGATTTTATAGGCAAGCACAAACAAAACGGTAGCTTCAGGGCATGGTATATGTCACTAAACCTTTTGTCCACCATTCAATGGGATTATGTTTTTACTGTTGAGTTGTTTTAATTTCTTGTATATTCTGAATATTAGTCCCTTGTCAGATGAATAGTTTGCAAAAATTTATTCTCCCATTCAACAGATTGTCTCGTCACTCTGTCAATGGTTGTATTTGCTGTGTAGAAGCTTTTTAGTTTAGTATAGACCCATTTGTCTACTTTTGTTTTTGTTATCTATGCTTTTGAGGTCTTAGTCATAAGATCTTTGCCTAAATCCATGTCCTAAAGTGTTTTTCCTATTTTTTTTTAGTAGTTTTATAGTTTGGGGTGTCTTGTTTAAGTCTTTAATCCATCTTGAGTTGATTTTTGTATATGGTGAGAAGTAGGGGCTCAGTTTAATTCTTCTGCATATGAATATCGAATATTCCCAGCACCATTTATTGAAGAGACTGTCCTTTACCCAATGTATATACTTGGAGCCTTTGTCAGAAGTCAGTTGACTGTAAATACGTGAATTTATTTTTTTGGACTCTGCTCTGTTCCACTGGTCTCTGTGTCTGTTTTCATACCAATACCATACTGTTTTGATTATTAAAGCCTTATAATATATTTTCAAGTTAGGTAGTGTGATGTTTCCAACTTTGTTCTTTCTGCTCAGGATTGCTTTGGGAATCTGGGCTCTTTTTTGGTTCTATATGAATCTTAGTACTGCTTTTTCTCCTTCTGTGAAAAATGACATTGGTATTTTGATAGGCATTGCATTGAATGTATAGATTGCTTTGGGCAGTATGGCCATTTTAATGATACTAATTCTTTCAATCCATGAGCATAGAATGTCTTTCCATTTGTTTGTATCCTATTCAGTTGCTTTCATCAGTGCTTTGTAGATTTCCTTGTAGAGGTCTTTCACCTCCTTGGTTAAATGTATTCTTATGTATGTTTTTTAAAGCTATTGTCAATAAGATTGCCATCTTGATTTCTTTCTCAACTAGTTCATTATTGGTCTATAGAAACACTTCTGGTTTTTGTATGTTGATTTTGTATCCTGCAGCTTTACTGAATTTTTTTCTTTTTTTTTTTTTTTTCTTTTTTTGAGACAGAGTCTCACTTTGTTGCCCTGGCTAGAGTGAGTGCCGTGGTGTCAGCCTAGCTCACAGCAACCTCAAATTCCTAGGCTCAAGCAATTCTCCTGAGTCGCTGGGACTACAGGCATGTGCCACCATGCCTGGATAATTTTTTTCTATATATATATATATTTTTAGTTGTCCAGATAATTTCTTTCTATTTTTTGGTAGAGACGGGGGTCTCACTCTTGCTCAGGCTGGTCTAGAACTCCTGACCTTGGGCGATCCACCCGCTTCGGCCTCCCAGAGTGCTAGGATTACAGGCGTGAGCCACCGTGCCCTGCCGTCCTCTTTTTTCATATCCACTCAATATACAATTTACATACAATAAACTATACAATTTAAAATGCATAGTTTGATGAGTTTCAACAAATTGTATATACCCAATGTAACCACCACCACAATCAATATATAAAATATTTCTATCACCCCAAGATATTTCTTTGTGTCCCTTTACAGGGAATCCCCTTTCCATTCCAGCCCCAGGCAACCACTGGTCCGCATTGTGTCCACTTCCTGAGCCTAGTTCTCCAAACTTCCCATCAATTCTGTGCATCCGCCTAACACCCTTCCAATAAATTCCTGTTCTGTTTAAATGAGCCAGGGTTGGTGTCCGTGTTCACAACCAATCACCCTGACGGATGACACAGGAGAGAGCACGTAAGGAGGAAGGAAGAGGAAAGTAACTCAGACAAAACACATCCACTCTGAATCCATTTATGTAAAGTTCAAGAACAGAAGAAAACAAGTGATATATTATTTAGGGATACATCCATATTTGGCAAAACTATGAAGAAAAACAAAGGAATCTTTGCGATGGCCTGGATTATGGTTTAGTAAATATTCACTGCACCTCCCTCCACTGTGAAGGGAGTGTGCTTCCTTGGCCCGTTGATGTTGAGCTTGGCCATATGACTGCTTTGGCCAGTAGCATGTTAGTAGACATGACATGAGCAGTGGTCCTAAATGTGCTTGTGCCCTTTGACTTGGCTCTCACACCTCAGTGAGCTGCATGAAAAGAATACACCCTAGCCAGACACTCTAGCCAGACTCCTGTCCAAGTAGGATGAGACACAGGTAGTGTCCAAGTAGGATGAGACACAGGTAGAGCAGACCTGGATCCAACCTGCAGCCTAAACAAGCCAACTCACAACCTAAAGCAGAGCCATCCCACTAAGCCCAGCCCAGGCTAGCTTCAAAGCCCTTAACCTGCAGTTAAGTGTGAGATAAATGCTTATGGAGTTTTGAGGCAATACATGGCATTTTGTGGCAGCTGACTAATACAATATGCAACAGCAATTTCAGGAAGGAAAAAGAGGAGATGCAATTGGGGAGGGCACACAGGGCTTCAAGGTATTAGCGAAGTTCCATTTTGCAAGCTGAGTGGTGAATTTACAAGTATTCATTACGTCATTATTCTTTAAAAAATATTATACATCCATTATATATACTCTGTTATTTATGAATTTTTCACAGTAAAAAAAAAAAAAAAGAATGAGAGAGTAGTTTGGGGCCGTGTTGACAACCAACTTGTTTGTTTTGTTTTGTTTTTTAACACAGAGTCTGCCTCTATCACCCAGGCTAGAATTCAGTGGTGTCATCATAGCTCATACCAACCTCAAACTCCAAAGTTCAAGCAATCCTCCCACATTAGCCTGCCGAGTAGCTAGGACTACAGGTGTGCACCATCATGCCCAGCTAATTTTTTTATTTTTTGTAGAGACTAGATCACACTATGTTGCCCAGGCTGGTCTCAAACTCCTGACCTCAAGCAATCCTCCCACCTCAGCCTCCCAAAGTGCTGGGACTACAGGCATGAGCCACTGCACCTGGCTTTCAGAAGGTGGTTTGAGAGAGGGTGGGCAGATTTCAAGGGCTGGTGCAGAGTGAGGATGAAAGGGCTGGGGTGCAAAGATGACACGGCAATGGTTGAGTCTGAGTGATGCAATAAGACGAGGTTTTATTTTCTTCATCCTTTTCTGCATGTTCCAAATATTCCATAATGAACATACACGACTTTTGTAATCAGAGAAAAGAACAAAAAATATTCTGGCAGACACAGGTGGCCATTTCCCAGCAGGCATTCTCTTTCTTCCCTGTTGACAGTATCAATCACGATTGGTCCGAGCCAGGCCTGGTAATGGTCTCCTTCCCCTGGGGTTCGTGTGGTGGAGTCTGTGTGTTCCAGTGCTGACCAATGAGATGAAAGAACACATCTGCTGGTGGGGCAGGATTTTAAGAAAGATTTCCCTACCTGATAAAAAATGAAAACCGGGGAGAGATATGGGAGGAGAAGCTCTCTTGATATTCCTCTCTAGATTTTGGACATTGTCATATAATGATGTGATATTTGGATCTGCAGCAGTCATCCTACAACCTTCAGGGAAGATGTTGCCAAGGACGGTGGCTTGGGGGAGAGATGCGCAAGGCCCTGGGTGACAGGTTGAGCCATTGGGTCAATCCAAGGACTAAGTTAAGGACTTAACTTTCTTTTAGCTGGGTATGAAACTTCAATGGCTCAAGTCATTTTCAGTTAGAAAGACCCAGTTACAGCCAAAAACATCCTAATTGACACAGAATATGTTTTTGCCTGTGAGGGGAGACATATCTGCATGTCCTTAAAGGTTAATTTCATCTCCCCAGACTGCTAGCGCAGCATGTCTGCATTGGCCCCGTGGAAGAACGGGCGGATGTTATCACCCTTTGGGTTCCAGCAGCTCCTCCTTTCTAACAAGGCCATTTCCTCTACAGCGCAGCTTCCAGTGTGACATAGTCACATAGCTGTTCCCTCCTCCTGCCCACCGTATTTATATCATTCATATCAGCAAAATATGTTCCTTCTCCATTTCAGTATTACTGAAACAGAATCCTTTTCTACTGGCCGCAGCGCAGGGGGGTAATGAGAGTTCCAGGAATTGCTTGTGCCCTATCTCTCTGCTTGCACATTTCTCCTTTTAAATCCTGTCATACATATGCACCACTGAGCGGGGCTGGGGGTGGGCATCCCGTAACCTCCAGCAGCCCCATCTACCCCAGGAGACCTCCCATGGCCGCTCATCTACCACGGCTCATCTCGAGAAATCACCAGTCCCTCCGACCTCCCCTAAGAGTGAGCTTTTAAAAACGTGAAATCACATCATGTCAAACTCTCTAAGGCTTTCCATCGCACTCGGTATACGTTTGCTCCTGTCTTCATCTCTGTGCCAGCTCACACTTATGGTCACAGCGTGTGATGTTCAGGGCATCTGTGGTTGAGCCCCCCAGTTTTTCCTGGAAACCCACATATGACACCTTCTCCCACGTGACCTGAGAGGAGGGAGAAACTCCGGAGAAGCTAGACTTCAGAACTTCAGCCATACGGACACTCCCAGGGTCCTCCCAAATACTGAGTTTTGAGAATGTCAAAGCCACAATCTCCTTCTTGGAAGGAAACTTCCGTGGCCTCCCTGCTCCCTATTCTACTCGTCTCCTCTCCACTAGGGACAGGCTGCTGGTGGAAATCGTCTACCAGCCAAGGGGGTAACTTTGTAAGTGCTACACAGACTAGAGACTCTCAGGTCGCCTTGACTAGAAGAGTTGTCCTAAAATGCCAGCCCAGACCTCAGCCCAATTTGTCTATTCTAGATCTTCACCTTTGCTAAAGCATCGGAAAGTCCTGTCGATCTGCTGGGTGCCCGGCTCGGGTGCTGTAATCAAATACGACCACAAGGGGGCAGTGACGCCTCTCGCCAGCGGCAGGGGTTTGGCTTTCAACAGGAATAGCTCGAGATATCTTTATCTCATTAAAGCAGAAGAGCCAGATGGAGATCTGGGGGTGCCCCGGTGAGGGCAAATAACTCGATGTGCCTTTGAAATGGCATTCTTTAAATACTTGTTCAAAAGTATTTAGTGGGGACAAAAAAATCACCACACTACCTTTCTGTTAATATAACAATGTATGTAAATGTACCTACGAATACATATACTGTATGTATATAAATATATACAGTCAGGGGATTGGTTCCGGGACCACCCGTGCATATCCAAATCCACAGAGGCTCGAATCTCTTATATAAAATGGCATAGTATTTGCATATAACCTATGGCACATCCTTCCACGTACTTTAAATCATCTCTGGATTACTTATAATACCTAATAAAATGCCTACACATCTCTTCACTTGTGTGGGTTCAATGTAGTACTCAGCAAGCATAAATTCAAGTTTTGAGTTTTAGAACTTTGTCGAATTTTTTGGTAATATTTCCAATCTGTGGTTGGTTGAATCCGTGGTTGCAGAGCCGGTGGATACCGAGGGCGGACTGTACGTAATAAATATTCATACACTCCTTATGGGTGGCAACTAAGAGGGAGCATGAATGAGGCTGATGGTGGCATTTCTTGACGTGGGTGCTATTACACAGGTATGTTCACTTTACGAAAAATCATCAAGCTATGCTATGACTATTTGTGTACTTTTCTGTCAGTCTGTTTTGCTTCAAGAAAAGCTTACAAAAAATCAGTGGTAATGATGGCTTACTTACAAATTATACTTCTCACATTCAAAATAAGAGATTTATTTTATGCACATTCTGTGCATAAAATTTTTGAGGAAAATTAATAGGTAATATATATTCACAAGGTTCAAAAGTCAAATGGTACAAAAGGGCGAATTAAAACCTCTCTCCCATTCCTGTTCTCCAACCACTCAGTTCCTCCTGTAACAGTTACCTATTCCTGTGTAATAAACTACCCCAAAACATAATGGCTTAAAGCAATGACCTTTTTTTAAAAAAATTGTTTAACAACTTTGTTCCTCCCCTTCCTCCCCAGGATCTGTGGGTCAGTAATTTGGGCGGGGCTCAGCTGCGTGATGTTTCTGCTGGTCTCGCCTGGAGTGAATGCTGACACTCCAGTCCTCTGGTAGACCACCTGGGTACACAGTCTAAGATGGCCTCATCCCCACGTGTGCATGCTGGCTGTCTGCTAAGCCCCTCTCTCTCTGTGGCTAAGGCGGCTCACCTGGACTTCTTTACATGGTGGTCTCAGGGCAGCAAGAGGGACACCCAGCAGTGAGATAGCAACAGGGACAGAGGCAGGAACTTCAGGATCCCCTTCAAAGGGTGTCCCTGAGGAGACACAACTGTGCATGATGAGTCTGAGTGAGTAGGGGTCCTGCCATATGTTCTGGACCCTCAACTGCCTCTCCTCCCTTCACAATCGCATCCCTGGCACTAACCCCAGGTCTGGCACATGGAAGCATTTGGTAAAGCTTAAACTCACGAGTAAGTCAACAGTCCTCACTTAATTTCCAGATTGGCCACATCACTGAGAAGCAGCACACAAGCCCAAGGCTGGATGGCCACATCCAGGAAGGCTGTGAGAGAGCACGCCCTTCTTGGGAAATTCACAGTCATCCGAGTTCACTTTCTGCTGGGGTAAGTTCAAGGGCCTAAGTAGTGTTTTGAGGATTGAGAAGTCACAGGTTCTTGCAGGAGGCATTTGGGGTTTCAATGATAGCATTATTCCTTCAAAAATGTAGTAGATCTTTGGTTTATTTGGTTCTGGTCAGTTCCAGTGTGAGTAAGTACAGCCAAGGATCTTATCTCGACACAGCTTTGAAGCCTGAAGACTCTGATATTTTATTTACTGGCCATTCTCCCAACTTAATGATGGTTTTCTTCAGACCATTCGAAACAACAGGCTTGAGTGGGGAAGTACCATCCTTAATTCCTTCTTTGCCAACAGGCTCACAGCTTTTCTAAAAAGGGCACTAGTCTTAATTCCTGCGCAGGCTGCCACTTTGCAATTGCCACTTATAACTACTTTAGTGCGGAAGCAATGGCTTTTTTGAGTCTGCAAAATTCAAAATTACAGGATTCTCAGTCAACTCAGATTATAGGTTATAGCAAAGAGTTCCTCCCTTAGCAAAGCTGTACAGAGTAGCTAGCTCTAGCTTGATTTTCTCTGTCTCTTTCTCTCTCATGGGACTTGCTAAAGGTATTAATAGCAAGAAGAAGCCAGAAAGCCAGAACATTCTGAATTTTCTTACTATTTCTACATTGCTGCATTGCATGGCTACAACCTCGTCAGCCCATTATCTGCCTTCCGAGGTGAGGTAGCTAGTGTCGAAGATTGCCCCCAGTGAACCATGTCTCTCAATATTCACAACCTTGTGTAGTACCCTCCCTCTAAATCTGAGCTGGCCCTGTGACTCACCAACAACATGTGGCAAAAGTGACACTTGCCAGTTCTGGGCCTAAGCCTTAAGAAGGTCTAGCGGCTTCCACTTTTGCATTGTTCCGATCCAGCCACCGTGTAAAAAAGCCCAAGCTAAGCCACAAGGAGAAAGAGGTCACAGCCTTCTGCCATCCCACCAAAGTACGACGCACATGAGTGAGCTACCCTGGATATTCATCCCCAGCCGCCATCTGACTGCAACCTCGTGAAAGATCCCTGTGAGCCTCAGAACCACCCAGCTGATCACAGTCAGCCCCCAGAATGGTGAGAGGTGAAAAAAATGCTTGTTTTTTTAACCTGTGAAGTTTGGAGGTGGTTCTCCACACAGTCATAACTAACTAAAACACAAGCTTTTGGCCACTCATGGTGTCTCGTGCCTGTAATCCCAATGCTTGTTTTATGTCTTTTCGTAAGATTTGGTGGCTTTCTTTTTATAGGTTCTATACTTTTCTGAAGAAAATATACTCGAGTATTTCATAGTTTTGGTTGCTATTATAAACGTAATTTCCTCCCCATCTTGTTTCTAAATATTCATTCTAAGAGTAGGAAAAAAGATGGACACTTTTGCTTTCAGGGATGATAGACCAGCCTTTGGCAGTGAGTGCTCCTGCTGAGAACAACTAGAAAAGCCAGATAAAAATAGTTCCCACCCCACTCCCTGCCCCAGAACAAATGTGTGAAGGTATGGAAGGCTGCTGAACCAACCAGGCCTGGGGGACCAAGGTTCCTGAGGAGGAAACAGAGGAGCAGGGAGCTAACAGTCTATGGCTGCTTTTTATTCGTCATTATAGTTTTCTTAAAAAAAAAAAAAAAGCTTTGTCTTGTATGTTAATCTTATATACAGTCACCTTGCCCAATTCTCCTATCAATTCCAGTGGTTTTTACAAGAGTCTCTTATGTTTACTAGACATACTATTCTAACAGTAAAAAAAATTATGTCCCTTTTTTTTCCTTAAGATTAAGGCAGCTGTTTTATTATCTAATCTTAATGCTCTTGCTAAACCTGAGCAGAATAAGCAAATATTTGATTAACAGAGGAGTTGCTAATACCTCGGACGATGGAATATAGACGTTCACTAAGATGGATAGAACCCCTTACCTGCTGGGCTCTGTGTCATCCTCGTGTTCATCCTCCCAAAAATCACATCAGGTGGGCAGCGCTCTCTCCACTCACAGACGAGGAGAGGAGACTCAGAAAGGTTTAGCATTTCGTTCAAAGTCTCGTAGTGGGGGTGGCGAGGGTGGGAGCAGCAGTGGAGAAGAGCCCTGGCCAGAGCTGCCACCACCTCCTCTGCTCTCCACCTTCCTACGCTGAGCTCTGAAAGGAGTTTCAAGCTTTCCCAAGGGAACCATCTGGCAAGTCAACGGAGTGTTATATGTGAACCTGGGCATTTCATCCTGCAGTGCATCTGTGCTATGGGCGAACTCGGGACATGCTGCAGAGTTCTGTGAAGTATTTGACAACGTGAGACCAAGTCTCTCTCTCTCCCAGGAATCCATGGAAGATAGTTAATGTCATGGCAGTATGTGTGTTAACAGTTTTCTTGGTTTGGGGCAAAATTTTTCAGTTAGTGAAAAAAAAATTTTTGTGCTGAGAGTCGAGAGCATGTCATTCACTATTCAGCGCTAGTCCTAGTAACACTGCAGCTCTTGTCAAGTTTCTCCCTGCAGTGAAAGAAGATAAACGTCTAGACGTGCCTCTTGCTCTGGACACAGCTAACCCTGTCATTTGGTCCATCTTATGCTTAATAAAAAACCAGCTGGGAAAGAAAAGAAAAGCCTCAATATTCAGATCAAGATGAGCTACTCTCTTGTACCAGGAGAAAGATCTTGTTTCCAGAAGCAGAAACCAAATCTATAAAAATACAATGGGAAAAGAAAAAATAAACTTAAAACTCTTACAGGCAACAGTAGAAAGACTCAGGACCTTCATACAGAACTCTAGAAGATTCAGGTTAAGTCTTTGGAGGAGCACTGGCTAAAGATGAAAGATCTGACAGCTTCCCTTGGCAAAGAGAACATGAGTAATAACTTGGAATCAGGAGGTGGAGACAGTATTTATGACCAGACAAGAGGAGCCAGGAGGAAATTGACTGCTATTGAAAAGTCAAGTGTGCATTTAAACATCCAAGGTGGAGAGAAAAATCAATTCTGCATCAACACTGCTAAAGAAGAAAACAGAAAAGCCGACAAGACAGATTGTCTAAAACGTCTTCAGGCTGAGCAAACCTCAATTGAAGTACAGATCAAAATCTCCAAGAGACAGGAAATGAAGTGACTGAACTTTGTCAAGGGAAAGTAATGGAGTCTCCTGAGAAATGATCTGTCCAAGAAGATCATTACTTGGAGCAAGAGGAGGAAAGTTCTGAAGCAAATGATAAGGTAAGCATGCAAATGAAGAGCTGAAGACCTTCAGAAAGCAAGTCAAAAACCTTGGAGCAAAGATGAACATTTGTTTTTCTGAAAGCCAAATTATTTCTCTTGAACTAAAAGCTCACGATCATTGGTTGAAATTGGGGGAGGCTGAAAGAAACCTTTTCATCTCAAAACGAGATCACAGAGATGACACAAAGAATAATGAAAACAACAACTAAACTTGAGCTTCTGGAATTGAATCCTCGTGCATCTGACAGTTCAGAGGGAGGATTGTTCAGGGAGTATTTGCACCCCACCCAACTCTGGACACAGGGTGCTATTTCCTCTGAGACAGGAGGCTCTCAATACCCTCCCCTAAGACCCTCTTCTCGGCTATAAAGCTTTCCTCTTTTCGGCCCAAAGCCGGTGTTTCCAATAGATTTAAATGGGGTGTTCACAGCAAGAAGACATCCTCTTCACTCAGGGCTCATCCAGAGAAACAAAAATAGTAAGAGATATATATGTACATATAAAGAGAGAGGGTTTATTTGAAGGATTTGGCTTATGCGATTGTGGGGGCTGGCAAGGCTGCGATCTGTAGGGCAGACTGGCAGGCTGCAAACCCTCAGGCAGGGGCTGAGGCTGCGGGTCAGTCCACAGGCAGAATGTCTTCCTCCTCAGGGAAACCTCAGTTTTGCACTTCAGGCCTTTCAACTGCTTGGATGAGGCCCACGCACATTACCAAAGATAATTTCCTTTCCTTAAACTCAATTGATTTTATAGGTCAACCAAATGTACAAAATATCTTTATAGCAACACCTACCTACATTAGCGTTTGATTGAATAAATCAAACAGTGATATAGCCTAGCGAGGTTGACACATAAAACTAACCATTACACTCCCTTTGCTCTAGGAAGCCTGGATAACTCTCTGAGATGGCTTTCCATCAAGAGTCGTTCTCTGACCAGGCACAGTGGCTCACACCTGTAATCCTAGCAATTTGGGAGGCCAAGGTAGGAGGATTGCTTGAGGCCAGGAATTTGAGGTTGCAGTGAGCTATGGTGATGCCACTGCACTCTAGTCTGGGCAACAGAGCAAGACCCTGTCCCCCAAAAAAGAAGAGTTATTGTCTTCCTTACTGTTACTCGTGGGTTGGGTTTTTCCCTGGACATCCCTATCCAGAAAATGGAAGTATGTTATCTTCTGGGTTCACTGGCCTCCACGTGACTATCTACTCAAAATTCTGAAACACTAGGCCAGGCGCGGTGGCTCATGCCTGTAATCCTAGCACTCAGGGAGGCCGAAGCGGGTGGATCGCTCAAGGTCAGGAGTTCAAGACCAGCCTGAGCAAGAGCGAGACCCCGTCTCTACTAAAAACAGAAAGAAATTAATCGGACAACTAAAAATATATAGAAAGAAATTAGCTGGGCATGGTGGCACATGCCTGTAGTCCCAGCTACTCGGGAGGCTGAGGCAGAAGGATTGCTTAAGCCCAGGAGTCTGAGGTTGCTGTGAGCTAGGCTGACGCCACGGCACTCACTCTAGCCTGAGCAAAAGAGTGACACTCTGTCTCAAAAAAA
>CAUYSK010127005.1:0-52778 GCA_963575035.1 Avahi laniger
CCCTTCCCCTTTCCCCCTTCCCCCTTCCCCTTTTTGGAAACGTGTCAGGAACTAGGTAGTTTAAGATGAGCAATTGAGGGGACTGAGAGAGTGATCCACACAGAGCCTGGCTGCTTTGTGCTTCATCATAAGTCGTGCTGCTGACCAGGTTACTTTAAGTCCGCTTTTAACAAGAAAACCTCGTGGGAGATCCAGCTGGCAGACTCAAGTTCAGGAAACAGGACCACAGAGGTTATACTCTGGGGTAAATATTCTTCATTTGTCTAACTTTGGAAAAAAGCTATGTGTCATGAAAAATATCAGTTGCTTTCTGATGCATTTAATTTTGGATAATATCAGGGATTTGAAGATAACTGATGGATCTTTGGAAAACCGATGCTAATTGGTATTTGAATAAATTAATGTGAACTAAATACAAACGCTCTTGAGAGGTTATGTCTTCCTTCTCTGGGAAGACCTTTTCTACTGCTTTTGCTAAAAGTTACCTGAGTACTTGAAGCAAATTAATCTCTTCATAAGTATCCGTAGTTTTAAGTCAGTGTTTATTCAAGTTCTTCTGATGTAACTTAAGAATTTATTAGCTTCCTTCACAAAGGCTTCCAGACTCATGTTACATTTTTCTGTTTGTGTTTTTCATGGTCATGTATTCACAGACTGCTTTTGTTTAGAACGTCTCTGAGATATGGAGAGTGGTAAGCAGTCTGTAGAGGGGCTCAAAGGACAGCACTTTCTGTAAAGAATATTAGGATAGTCACAGATTACTTTACACATTGGTATCAGATTCTTGCAAGCGTGAATAATTTTAGTTATCTTGTTTTCAGATCCTGGCCATGAGGTTGGATGCCTCACCTTGCTGAAAAAGAGACACTGGACCTAAATGGCGCAGCATGATTTTGTTCCTGCTTGGCTAAATTTCTCAACACCACAGTCAGCTAAGGTACTATTCTCCCTTCCTATAGTAACTACACAAATACTAGTTTTTTTCATCCCCAGCTGGCCTGTGGCCTCAGTTTTATAGTCAGGTGCTTCTTATATATTCAACCTTGCCTGGGGATTTCAAAAAACATTTTCATAGACTTATTAGCATTCTGTTATTAGTATACAAGTATTATAATTAAACAGTCCACATCAGTGTGTATATTATTGTCACCAAGTGTACCGTTTTTCATTTCATCTTAGGCTTTTCTCATGACATGCATAGTTAAGGCATCCTGTGTTAGCTGCAGCACACTTTGGAAATAAAACCTGCTAACCTATTGTGGAGGTCAAAGGGAAGTGGCCCTTGGGTAAACGGATCTTTGGAGTGAACACATATTCATCCATGGTAGTAGATGAAGAAGAGGAAAAAGGAGAGACGGTGATTGTTCAGCTACTACATGAATCGCAGATTAAATCCTAGGAATTCTCCTTGAGAGGCATTAATCTACTTAATGATTTCAGGGGAAATGGTGCCTTGCATTAGGGATAAAGACAAACAGAATAACCAGTTCGTATAGATTAAAGCAGACCTAGTCAGAGTACAAGAAAAACAGCCTACATTATTAATAAGGAAACATTTAGGAAGCTAGTAAACTTGAAAGTGCTTCCTGTTTTGTGGCTAATAGAGAAGGAATGAAATTGATACATAGTTTCAAAAAATTTTCCTGTTTTTAAATGTTGATTTTTTGGGGAAGATGCTCCTGGTCTCATCCAGACCCACAACTTTTTGTTGTAAACCTCGTTTTGAATTATCCGTAAATGTCAAGATCTCATAATTTGCCTAATCTGACCTAAGCAAGGTTTAGGGGTGGTAGGCCAGAGGGATTGGGGTGTGGGAACCAGAAAAATACTTCAGAAAGTATATAGATCTCATATCTGCAAAGAATACCAGCAACATGAACTAAGTAAAAAGAATTAGAAGACATTATTTCAATGTGTTCAATAAAGCTACAGTAAGCAAGGTTGTGTGGTTTTGGCATAAGGGTAGACATAAAGGAATGGAACAGAATAGAGTTCAAAAATAGGCCTGTATGTGCAGTCAGTTGATTTTTGACTAAAGTGCCAAGGTAATTCAATGGGGAAGCAATAGTTTTGTTTTTATACAAGCAGTGCTGGAACAACTGGGGATATCTGTATGGGGTGGGGGAGTAAGAAACCTCAACCTTTACTTACTGTCATACATAAAAATTAACTTGAAATGGATCATAACCTAAATTAAAAAGCTAAAACCATAAAACTTTTAGAAGAAAACATAGAAGAAAATCTTTGTGCCCACTGGAATGGGTAAAATAAAAAGACTGACAATATCAACTATTGGCAAGGGTATTGATACTGATACTTACTGAGCATTATGTAAAAATGTCTGTACCCAAACCTTATAGTTTTTCTATAAGCCTTTGACAAACATGTCCATATTTTTCATGGCTTTATAGATTTTGGTCTCTATCATTTAAGAATGCCATAGAATAAAATTCTTTGGAATAGGAAAGGATATTAGAGTTCATCTATAATAATGTTTCTCAAATTGCTTCCTTTTAGTCATGTTACGTCAGAGACTTACTCTTTCTGCCTGACCTCTTTCAGTGTGTGTAAATGAGTAAAATGCAGATGATGCCCAAATTGTAGTATTGTTATAGGTATTTTAAGTAATGTTTGGAAATGTTTTATAAAACTATAAAAACTCTCTGTAGGGCTGGGCGCAGTGGCTCATGCCTGTAATCCTAGCACTCTGGGAGGCTGAGGTGGGAGGATCACTTGAGGCCAGAAGTTTGAGACCACCCTGAGCACAAGTGAGACCCTGTGTCTACAAAAAATAGAAAAATCAGCCGGGCATGGTGATGCACATCTGTAGTCTAAGCTACTCAAGAGGCTGAGGCAAGAGGAGTTTGGCTGTGGAAGGGAACCTCTTTGTAGTTAATAATGGCCTACGAGGGTGATATGTAAACCCTTGTTTTCTCTCCAATTCCAGAATAATTTACAGAAATAGTAAAACTGTTTAGGTTTCCTTTATTTGGGAGGGGCTCAAGCAATCCTCCTGCCTCAGCCTCCCAAGTAGGAACTACATGTGCACGCCACCATGCCCAGCACAAGATTAATAATTTTAAGTATAAAGTTTTGGGGCTTATTCTTTGTAGATATTTACAGAGGTTTTGTTTTTTCCCTTTCATGTAAACAATTGAAGTGGCTGCCTTTTCTTCCCTTCTGGGATAAAGGAAATGAATTAATAATTGAATGTGTAACTTAAGAATTGTCTAAATTAATGCAAAGTCCTATGGTCCCCTTGCGGTCGATATGCTCATAATGGGAGTTTCTGTCACCATTATTACTTGTTCTTTGAAAAGCCTGATGCAAAACCTATTAAGTTATTCATAGGGACTAATATCTATTTATCTGTTTGCCTCTCTATACTTTATCATCTTAGTCACCTACTGCAACCTTTGAGAAACACGGAGAGCACCTACCCCGAGGAGAAGGTAGATTTGGTGTAAGCCGTCGTCGACATAATTCCTCTGATGGCTTTTTTAACAATGGACCCCTACGAACTACAGGAGGTGAGCCATGTCCAACTTTTATGACTATATTTAAGCTGCTCAGGGCAGGCCCAGGCTGAGGGTGTATGTCCATAATCTTGAAATAGAATCTTTTGTGAACATAATTCTCAATTAGATCCTCTAATAGTCATTACCCAACTACATTGGCTTTCTAGGCTTACTGTTTTTATGTTCTCATGAAACAATTATTCAGTCGAAGAACTCATTTAGAAATTACCTTACAAAGAAAAGATACATTTTGTGATTTGTGTAGAATTTTTATTGAAAAAGTCTTGAAGGTCTTTTGGCAATCCCATAAACCAGATCAGGAAACATCTGGCCCAATTATTTCTGAATTTGCAGGAAACAAACAATCTAATTTGTTACTTTTCCTTACTATTCTAGATTCCTGGCACCAGCCCTCCCTGTTCCGCCATGATTCTGTGGACTCTGGTGTCTCTAAGGGAGCATATGCTGGAATCACAGGGAACCCATCTGGTTGGCATGGCTCTTCCCGAGGTCACGATGTTATGAGCCAGCGTAGTGGAGGTGGCACAGGGAATCATCGCCATTGGAATGGCAGCTTCCACTCCCGAAAAGGCTGTTCCTTTCAGGAAAGGCCACCTACAGAGATTAGGGAAGAAAAGAAAGAAGACAAGGTGGAAAAGTTGCAGTTTGAAGAAGACGACTTTGTAAGTATGAACCCTTAGGTGGCCTGGTTAAACCCCAATAAAAAAATGTCTTAAATATGAGACCCTGTTGTAATAACAGCATTTCAGAAATTACAGAAAAGGCAGTCCCTAAGTTTAGGATTTTATTGTTTGTAGAGGAAGGGAGTTAAATTGATTAGTTTGAAAATAATGACCAGAATTCCTTTGTAACTTTTTTTTTTTCTGAGACAGAGGCTCACTCTATTGCCTAGGCTAGAGTGCAGTGGTATCATCCTAGCTCACTGCAGCGTCAGACTCCTAGGCTCAAGGGATCCTCCTGCCTCAGCCTCCTGAGTAATTGGGACTATAGGCATGCACCACAATGCCTGGCTAATTTTTCTATTTTTTGTATGGATGGGATATAGATACATTGCTCAGGCTGGTCTGAAACTTCCTGGCCTCAAGCAATCCTCCCACCTCAACCTCCCAAAGTGCTCACAGATGTGAGCGATCGTACCTGGCCTCATGTTAAATTGCCTTTTACTGACTATCGTAAGACAGTTTTTTCCCCTCTTGATTTTGTTCTGTATTATATAAAATAATTGTAAGTATGAACATGCAATTGAGAGTATTTTAGCTGTCACCTATATATTCATTATAACTTTCTGCAGTTGTGTGTTGAATTACATTCTCATGCCTTTTTGCCTCTAAATCAAAGGTAGAGTTTTTAGACTACCTTTTTTTGAAATTTTAATAATATATTTTATTTAACAAAATATTTTAACATAAAATCAGTTCTTTCAGTTATTAATGAGATAATTTATATTTTTATACTAGCTCTTTAAAATTCTGTGTATTTTCTATATAGCACATCTCAGTATAGATTATGCACATTCTAAGTGCTCAACAAGCACAGGTGGCTGATGGCTACTGTATGGGATAGTACAGCTCTAATTATTTTTAATTTGTACATTAGATTAATCAGTTATTTCCGTTACAGTCATTTCAACATGTTAATAAAGTCAATTAAAGAGGAGTCAAATTTAGGCAATACTCTGTCTATCTCCAAGTCTAGGAAATATCCTCAGGTCTTTGATTTAAATTATATGTTAATGTGACTTCCTACCCCCAGGAAACTTTATCCTTGGAAAGGTCTGTACTGCCTTTACATATTGAATATTTGTCCAGAATGTTTTACATATCCAATAGTTCAGAAATAAGTATAACACCAAATTGTAATTTTCATTATTTATACAAAAGCAAATCCAACGAAGACCAGTGGGAATGGTTTAAAAACATAATCTGTGTTGCTCATCATACTAAGGGAATTGATGAAATTCCTATCAAACCAGCAACAGAAGCATGAGAAAGAAAATTACAGTATATTACTATTATAAAACAGATTTCTTTTTATACTTTTGTTCCACATAAATCAACAGTGGTTATAATTTATATCTGACATGAAATGTTTAAAGTATATTACATAGGAGACAAATGTATTTGGATCTGGATCCCCAGTAGTTTTGGTTTCTAATGCATTTTGGTAAAAAGAGAAGATTATAGCAAATAAGAAATAGCGTGGGGTAAAACAAAAGTATGTTAGAGTACCTTTTTAAAATAGATACTATACTACTGATTGGCATAGTTTGATTAGAAGCTCCATTATCTCTCCTGTGGCATTCCCAGTGGGGAATTTTGCATGTTTGACTTATTTTTTCTCTTCTGTCACTCAGGCTAAAGTGCAGTTGCATAATCATAGCCCCACTGTAACCTTGAATTCCTGGGCTCAAGCAGTCCTCCCACCTTGGCCTCCCAGAGTGCTAGGATTATAGGCTTGAGCTACAGCACCCAGCCCATAGCTTTTGAAATCTCCCCAAATTCTCAGATAAAAGTAGAACTCCCTTTAATTATTGGAAGCAGTATGAGGATATTTACTCTTACCACTTATATTCAGCATTATATTGGTGTTTGCAGGTGACATGAAAATCCTAAGGACTCTATAGAGAACTATATATGAAATTCCAGAACAGGCAAAGTACCTGTGGTGAGAAAGAAAATCAGAAATGGTTGCCTGTGCAGGGTGGGAATTGACTGGGAAAGGGTGTGAAGGGAACTTTCTGGTTGACGGAAGTCGTTTTTATCTTAAGAGAAGCTGGGCGGGTATAAGCATTTTCAAAACTCATGGAATTAGGTGTATTTGGTACTTGTGCGTTTCACTGTGTGTAAATTTTAGTTTATAGAAAAAAAGATTAAAATCACCAGTAGTGGGACAAATAGCCATCATAATCCTCCTAATGTGATGCACTGAGAAGGAGGCATCTCACCTCTGTGATATTCCTTCCAAAAAAAAATGGATAGCCTGGATCTAATCATGAGGAAACATCAGACAAACTGAAATTGAGGATTCTAGAAAAGAGTTACAAAAGAACTAGCCTGTGGTTTTCAAAAATGAAGAAAAAAGATAAAGATTAAAGAACTAGAGATGTGACAACTAAAGGCAATATATAAACCTAGATTAATTACTGGGTGAGGGAAAAACAATTTTGTAAAAAAATTATGTTGTAGATATCAGTGGAACAATTTGAGTAAGGATGGTAGATTAGATAATAGTATGTATTGACGTTAATTTCCTAATTTTTATAATTATGATTATATAATAATAGAATGCTTTTAAGGAAATAATATAATGAAATATTTAAGGGTAAACAGCATCGAGTCCTGTAACTTTCAGATGGTTTAGGAAAAAGGTACTTGGAGAGAATAACGAAGCAACAGTTGTAAAATGTTAACTTTTGAGTGCCAACATAACCACAATTGGAAAATTTCACACTTGAACTTATATAATGGGTCACAGTCTAAACTGTTTCATGCACAAAATTATTTAAAATATTGTGTAAGATTACCTTCAGGCTATAGATATATGATGTTTTTGAAACCAAAATGAATTTAAGACAAAGTAAGTAAAATTGAGGAACCAGAAAAGTCCACAGATACCATCAATATCAAAGCAAAGTGAGATTTCCCAGCAAAGCTCTAAAGGCAATAGGGACAAACCACCAAAATCTGAGAGGCCTGGGTAATATTAGCATTTGTGCAGGGGGAGTTAAAGGGAAGCAACAAGGGTAACTGACAGTCTGAAGAATGCCAACAGAGCCAACAGATTTTCTGGAAGGATTGGAGGGCATATTTGAGAAGAGCGGCTATAAATTGGGAGTGGTTTTCCATAATGCAATAACTGGTAAATACAGGCATTCTGGAATAAGATGTCAAGGATGTGTGTGGACCAGTCAGAAGCTCAAACCACATAGTAGTTTGAATAGGGAAAGTTAATAGAAAGAATTGCTAGCTATAGCAGAATTGGGGTAATGAAAGATTGGATAATAAGAAGCAAGGAGAGGCCGGGCGTGGTGGCTCACGCCTGTAATCCTACCACTCTGGGAGACTAAGGCGGGCGGCTTGTTTGAGATCAGGAGTTCTAGACCAGCCTGAGCAAGAGCGAGACCTCGTCTCTACCAAAAATAGAAAGAAATTAATTGGACAGCTAAAAATATATAGAAAAAATTAGCCGGGCATGGTGGCGCATGCCTGTAGTCCCAGCTACTTGGGAGGCTGAGGCAGTAGGATCACTTGAGCCCAGGAGTTTGAGGTTGTTGTGAGCTAGGCCGACACCACGGCACTCATTCTAGCCAGGGCAACAAAGTGAGACTCTGTCTCAAAAAAAAAAAAAAAAAAAAAAAAAGAACACAGCGACAGCGACTATGAACAATCTTGTATTTGTTTATTTATTTTTTCGATGGACATCTCATTCATTACTCTGGGGCACTGGGGCATATACCTAGGAGCAGAATCATAGGATACATGCATCTTTTAACTTTTTAGGATTTTGCCAAAATTCTCTTCGGAGTGGCTGCATAAATTTACATTTCAATTAGCAGTGCTTGAGAGTTACCCATTCTCTTTTTTCTCTACCACTATAAAGTAAACAAACAAGGCTGACTTTTCCCTATGGGAAGACCAAAACTAAGCCTGGGGGAACTGAGTAAAGCCAAGTCTTATCTGGTCCAGCATCCGATCCCAGGGAAGCATATAAAGAGCAGCAACAGGTTGTCAGGTTAGCAATTGTTTTTGAGGGTGGGTGTGTGTCTGGGTGGCTGGCCTGGGAGCAGCATAGGAGACAGTAGACAAGAGGTCAGGTCCCCCTGGCTGACTGGGTGGTTTTCGGGGCTGGATTCCAGCTCCTTCAGGGAATTGGAGGATTGTGAGGAGAAGGGGTGGATCCACGAACCAGTTCTATGCTGAATGCTTAGATGATTCAGGTTTCATCAGATGTTCACACCAGCAGCACCGCTTCTGCTGCTGGGCACACAGGGTAAGAAGCTCTTAGTGTGCCACTATACCTGGGCTGCAGGTAGGTCTTGCAGACAGATGAGGCAGAGCTGATACAGACAGAGACAGTCAGTACCCCAACCCCAAGTGCGCAGTTGAGCCTAATCCTGGGACACAGTTTGTGTCAGTTTTTTAGGCAGGAAGCTGTCTACGTGCATGGGGGCAGCTGGGTCTATAAATGTGAGAAAGAAGTAGGTGTTGCTTGCCAAGACAAGTAGGAAAGTCTGAACTAAGTAGCTGTTGGTGGGTCCTAACAATGACAATGAAAATGAGGGTGAATTTTCAGATATAACCCCCACACAGGTTACTCACCCTTGGTCGGTTTCATGATCATAGTCCGGATGCTTAGTCCTCCCTGGATGATTCAGAAATTTGTAACTGATCAGTTGACAGGTCCGCTGATTCTGATTCTACTTACAAAATATATCTTGAATCTTTTCACTTCCTTCCAATTTTATTGCCATCCCTTGAGTTGAAGCCACCATGATATACATTCTTTGGTATATTCCAATAGCCTGTTTACCAGTCTCCCATCAATTTCTGCCCCACTCAAGTTCATTCCATATGACATCTGATTTGTGCATCTGATTGTGTTATTCCCTTTCTCTCACCTACCTTCAAATATATGTTTCTGAAGTCTCAACAAAAATCATGTTAAAATTTCAGGAGCATACATTTGAAGGTAGGTAATGTAGACACTAGAAAACATGCCACTTTGAGAGTTAGAAGACTCAGATTCTAATCCTGGAACAGCCTCTAGCTAGCTGTGTGACCAAGCAGTCCTTCCTCTACTCCCTAGGTTTCAGTTTCCTCATCTGTAAATAAAAGGATTGGACCAAACTAGAAAGTCTCTAAGGGTCATTGCAGGTCTAGCATTCTGTGATACTTTGTATACGTTGCGGGGTTGATTCAGAGGATTTTTCTTCAGTTCTTGCCTAGGATGGAGAAAAATGAAGCCCTGAGATGATATTTCAGTCAGCTCTCCTGTCTGTCCTCTCTGAGATGGCTGGCCTCTTTGTTGTTTGAGGACAGTCCCTGTACATTGAAGAAAACCATATGAAAATGTTTAAAGAGCATTTTCCTCATTTCAGCAGGTGCGCCATGAGGACTGAGAGCTCCCGGCAGGGTGGAGGAAGTCTGTGGTGGTTTCACATTGCTGGCGTAGGTTCTTGTCAAGTGATCTCTGCTTTACTGTGTACCTGACCTTAGGACTGTGCAGATCGTTAAAAGCCACTCAATGCAGACCTGCTGGTGGAAGGCGAGTCCACAAATTGCATGAAGTACTGCTACCATCTTTGTAGGATTCCACTCGAGTGGTGGATGTAGATATATACATTTGTCTAGTTATATTTTTAGATAAGTCTTATGGCATAGAGCTATATCAAACATGTTGTGTGCAAATGTCAATTTCCTAATTTTGATACTGTACTTCAGTTATGTAAGATGCAAACATTGGTGAACTGTGTGAGGGCTGTGAGGGACCTCTCTGGTATATCTTTGCAACTTCCTATGAATCTTTAATTGCTTCAAAGTGAAAAGGAAAAAAGTAAGTCTTTCAAGGTGGTTAATAGGATTCTCTAGGGCTGATTCCATAACATCTTCCACGACTGTCAGAGTTGGGGCTTTTTTCCCTAAAATAAAATGTAGTTACCTGACAATGCAATGAATTTTCATAATTTTGACTCTAAAGTTTGTTCCCAAGGAATTTCCTATTGGAGGCTCAACAGATACACATTCAGTGGTCTGTGTGTTTATGTTGTGTTTGATCAGTACCAAGGCTAGCCTTAGCAGTAGCCCTGTGTGTGATGATCTTTCTGGGTTCTTGGATTCCACACTGTGTCCCACCTTTCTCTTCTCTACTTTAGGCCCCTCAGCCCTCCCTGGCTCTGGGAAGTTCATGTAGATAGAGGGACATAGAATAGCATGGCCAGTGGCCCTCTCAGACTTCTGAGGAGACTGGGTGGGACAAGATGGGCCCCAGTGGTCATTTGGGGATTCAGTCAATCCGGAATCCATTCTTCTCTAGATTGGGGTGTGTGTGTGTGTGTGTGTGTGTGAGAGAGAGAGAGAGAGAGAGAGAGACAGAGAGAGAGAGAGAGAGAAGGGACAAGGAGGGGATGCTGAAGGGAAGATTGAGAGGTAATGCTTGTGATAGGCAGAATAACAGCCCCCCAAGGATGTCCACGTCATCTTCCCCAGAACCTGCGACTATATTAGCTTACATGGCAAGGGGGAATTAAGGTTGCCAATCAGCTGACCTTAAAATAGGAAAATTATCCTGTTATTCTGGTGGGCCCAATGTAATCACAAGGAGGTTTAAAAGTAGAAGAGGGAGGCAGAAGAGGGGAGTCAAAGAGATGCGGTGACAGAGCAGGGTTGGAGAGGAGCTTGTTCTACTGGCTTTGAAGATGGAGAAAGGGGTTGTGTGTCAAAGAATGTGGGTAGCCTCTGGACACTAGAAAAGTCAAGTCAATGAATCTCTCCAAAGCTTCCAGAATGGAATGCAACTCTACTGACACCTTGATTTTAGACTCATGTCAGGTTTCTGACCTATAGAACTATAAAATAATGTATTTATGTTGTTTTGAGCTACTGGATTTGTAGCTCAACAGAATACTGCTATAAGACTCATGCAATGATCTTAGATATAAGACTCATACTATAATATTGCAGTGTATAACGTTTTAGGGTAAGAATTGACTGAGGGAGGCCTGAGGCTCAGGAATTAGAGAAAAGTGTCCTGGGGCTGAGTGGAGTAAAATCCGAGGCAGGGGATAGGGGCTGGGAAGGATAAGAAGCCTGAGGTTCAAGGGGCAAGGTTTAGGGAGAAGGCAGTGCCGTACCAGGAGGGATTGCATTAAGAATCAGGATAAGAGAGGTGTACTCAGTTCAAGCAGCTGGAGAAGCAGTTTTGGTGATTTGGCGTGTATGGGTGGTAGCATAGAGGTGAGACTGGGATAGGTGGAAACAGAGGGTTTGTATTAGGCTGGGGAACAGTGAAAGGAGGTGAAGAGAGCACAGGACTAGGAATTAAGAGGTCTGGATTTTAGTCATTTTGCTATCTGAGTTGTTTGACATGGGTGACTCTAAAATTCCTGGTCCTCAGTTTTTCCATATGTAAAGTAAGGGGTTGCTTTCCAGATGGAAATAAAAATTACATGACTTGGTGAAGGACCTTAATAAGTTCTTTAGCTGTGGATACAGCATTTCAGCTCCCTATGTCACTAAGTCAACATCTAGGGCACGGATCAATCTAGTGCATGTGATGACAATGGAATATGGTTTCCCCCTTAGCAGAATGACTTTCCTCCACTTGTGAGCATTCATTGTATTGCTTAAATGTGGGAGTAATGACCACGGCACACAAGCCTCCCAGTGATTGAGGTATTTTATATTTACAGAGTTCTATGTAATATGAAGCTTTTCATGGGGCAGTTCAAAGTCTTCACAAACTGCCCTTTCTGATTCTTTTTGGGGTAAACAGGTAGTAACTATTTTGTAGTTGGCCAAACAGAGAAACACAGGGCTATGGATCCTCAAATCTCTCAATTCTTAAGCATTAAGTATTCTAGAATCCTGAAATACTAAATTCAGTAAAAATGTCTTTGCATTCTGTTTGATTTTGTACACTTTTCAGTTTCTCACAAACCTTTTACTGACAGAGCATCGTAGCATCTGCCAGTGATAGGGCCACCAGAGGGTTTGGCAGCTTGTGGGTGGGAGTTTCAGGGTTTGGGGACTTGGCGGCAGTTAGATTGGGCTGTTGGTGTGGGAGGATGAAACTGTGTATTGATGATGGTCTTTGCTTTTCCTAAATCACAATTGCATCATATGAGATAGCTGAATTTATGTTGAGCTTTACAAAAGCCTCCTGGGAAAAGGGCAAAACTGGTTTTAGTGCGTAAGAAATTTATTTATGGCAATTATGGTATCAAACTGAGACTCGGGACTGTTGAGAATCTGGACCGTTTTCTAGTGGAGAAAAAAAAATCCATTTTACTTTTATAAGCAGGAAACATAGTTGAATCACTTTGTAGTTAAAATGATTTTCGAAAGTCTTATTGTCCTTTTCTTTGGGTACCAGGTAGGATATTCTTGTTCTTGTCATACTAATTCCTAATTCGAATAAGGATGAATTTTGGAAAGAAATATGAACAACAACAACAGCAACAAAAGAATAAGGATGAGCAGAAAGAAAATGGCCAGCTCCATGGGAGGTAGTTTGAGGTTGTCAAGCATGGTTGGCCAGGTTTCTCATGACTCATCTACACAGCAGAGCGGTATGGCTGGTTCTCCTGGAAACACCGGGTCACAGCTTTCTGCAGTATTAAGATGATTCACAAGGAAGGGGGCTGTAGGTCCCAACTTAGGTTTATCTGTCATGCATAAATGTGACTTATTTCTTTGATTTGATTTCAGTTTTTAACTTGTGGTATTCCGATTTCTAGTGATAGAATGTCATGGAAAGGAAATTGTATTGAGTGATTGTTTTTTTTTTTTAAACAAGATTAGAAAACTAGAATGTACCTCCATTATACTTGCATATTGTCCTCTAAAATGTGTTACTTTTGATAAGGTTCTGAAAAGAATTTTCCCACTATAGTGCATTATAATGTAACTTATCTATTGACAACTTAGTTGGAATATATTAAGGACTTTATTTTTTCCCCATCACTTCTTTCTACTAAAATTTGTAGAATCTTCTTTTCCTTTCTTTTAATGGCATCTTAAGTAAGTACCAACACATTCTAATCATTTAATTTTTTTTTACTTTTGAGGTACAATTGACACACAATAAACTGCACATATTTATAAGATATAATTTGTTGATTTTGGATTAGGCATCCGGCTGTGAAACCAGCACTACAATCAAGATAATGAACATTTCCATCACCCCCTAGAAGTTTTCTGGTGCCATTCTGTAATCCTTTCTTCCTTCCAACTCTTTCCTCAGACCACCGATATGCTTTCTGTCACTGTAGTTTGCATTTCTAGAATTTCATAGAAATTGAATCATACAACATGTACTCTTTTTAAAATCTGGCTTCTCTTATTCACTATAATGATTTTGAGATCAATTCTCATAGTTGTGTATACCAATAGTTCATTTCTTTTTTAAAAAATGTTTATAGTACTTTATTGAAACTAATAAAACTATTATTTTTGATTAATTTTTTGCATAAAAGACACCCATTCATTGATTCATTTTACAAATATTAATTGAGTGCCAAGCACTTTTTTAAACGACTTTATGTTTTTGTCCTCCTCACCCCGCACCACCATGTACAACATCCCCCACCAGACTGGTACATTTGTTACAACTGATGAACCTACATTGACACATCATCACCAAAAGTCCATAGTTTCCATTAAGGTTTCTTGGTGTTGTGCATTCTGTGGGTTTGGACAAATATAAAATGACATTTTATCTATCAATATCGTATCCTATGGAGTGTTTTCACTGCTCTAAAAACTCTCGTGTTCCACCTGTTCGTCCCTCCCTCCTCCCTAACCCGCAGCAACCACTGACATCCTGATCATTTTTCATGACTAAAACTTAATCCAGTATAGTCTAAAATTCCAATCTCATATCCAGTTTAAAACTCTTCCTTTAACCCATTGCTCAGAGGCCCCAAAAAGTGGGTTAGAGGGGTCAGAGGGAGGGAGAGGGACTACATCTAAGATATCTCTCCTCCTCTTCTCTGCGTACTTATAGATCATACAGGATTGGGGCAGGAGGGTGCTTGGATAAAGGAGGTAACAATAGTCTTACACACTTAGCCACCTGCCAGCTGTGGGAAGGTGCCCTTGGTCTTACTCTGGTCACTTTGGTTCTATCTGCTTCTGGTGGCATATACTGATGTAATTATGATCTTCATATGATGGTTTCTTGTTCAGGTCAACCTGGCCCCCTCTGTCAATAAGGGCTTCCTTAGAGAGGGGCATCTCTGCTATGGTCCATACTTCCAGTCCCCTCTCTGGTAGGGTGTCAACTCATTTGTCCTGGCTATCTGGGCAGCCCTTTTTGTCCCTGCATTCCTCCCCTGCTCTGTAGTCCTTTCTGTGAACTGATGGAAACCGTTGAGATTTTCTTCCGCCCATTCAGTCATGAAGCCAGGATGGAGATGCCACATGCCCCTTTCTTCCCAGAATTACGACTCTATACTCCTTCCTTGATGTGCTGCTGCAAGGCTACTCCAATAAGCCTCTTTCAGAAATCTGCAGTGAAAATAGGCACATGTCTCTGTGTCCAAGCGTCTGCCCCATATTCAGGCCAAGGCTTCCCTAGAACTCTCTCACCATGCTCCACTCTGCTCACCTCACTGGGCAGTGAGATGCCAGTGGTCTCCCTGTCTTATAGTTACCCCCCAACTCTGCAAGGCATTTTCTTGGAGGAGCACATCCCCATGCCCCCAACAAACTTGGCTTTGTGGGATAGGGGAAAAAAGATTCTTCCACTGTAAACACTGTACTCTCTGCAAGGCTGGAGATTCTGACCACTTTCCTCTTCTTCCCTGGGCTTCTTACGTGGACTATATGCCTTGGGTTGATGGCTATCAATGATAGGGTTGGTTTGCCTACCAATAAGCCCTGAGGGAACATATCTGTTCCTTTAGATATGGAGACTTAGTGCCTGTAGATTTCATCTATAGACTCTTGTGCCAGTTCTGGGGCCATAGGAAAAGCTCCACTCAATATCCTGGAATGCTAATATCTGGCTTTATATTTGACTGTGTTCTCCTATCCACGAGTGGTCTTTCTATGTTATAAGATGGTATGACTTTTTTTGTTTGTTTTTGTCTTAATCTGTCAATTCCTATTCCTAGAAAAGCCATAGAAAATGATGGTTTATTAAAAAATAATATAAGGCTCTGTTTATTTTAGTACTGACTTATTTCCCAGGAAATATTTAATTTCCCTAGCTAGATGCTATAAATATAGTAGGACTTTATATTTACATTGTTTATTATGATAGAGATTTATTCTGCAAGTCAAATCGTGGCCTTCAGATGTGTTCTATGTAATCAAAGCGCTGTTGCCCAGGGAGGCAGTAGGGAATACTTTGGAGTCAAATCAGCTTGGGCTGGAATCAAGCAGCTGTGTGAAGTTGGACAAGTCACTTAACATATTCCTCATATGTAAAATAAAAATAATAGTACCTACTCATTTCAGAGGGTTATGAGGACTTAGCTGAACAATGTACAAAAAGCTTTTAACATGATACCTGGGTTATAGAGAGGATGCAATACGTTTAGCTACTTTTGTTATCTCTGTGGAATAATGCCATACTACCATTTGAATAGGAACATATCAAACTGGGCAGGGGAGGCCAAGACTGGGCATTCTACTAGAAAGAAGGAGCATATATCATGGAAACAGAAAAAGGAGTGAAGTTCAGGACAGACAGCAGAGGTTAGGAACTCCACCTGAAAGACTGGGAGACACAAGATCAAGGATTAAGATCAAAGAGTATCAGTGACTGAAAACTAGGTATAGCGTGGCAAGGATAAATCTTGATAGTTATGGATTTGAAAGGTAAGGTCCAGAACACGTTTCAGAGGGTGGGCAACCTGGGATTGTACATTGAAACAAACCAGGACTTCTGACATCAGTGCTGCTAGGAGTATGAGAGAAGGTAACTAATTCCCTATGGCATTTCTCCTTTTGCCAGAAGGAATCCTTACATATTTTTTCCTTATGATCAACAAGTCTCATTTCTTCTGTTTCTTTTCTAATAAATCTGGTAAGGATGAGGTAGAATTGAGTATTGCTTTAAAAAATTATTGCTAATTAGACAGGCAAAAAAAACTTATTCAAATTTTTTTTTTGATCGTAAGTGTCATTTAACACTTTCCAATATATTTGCTAGCTGTTTGCATTTCTCCTTTTGTGAATTATTTACTTATGTCTTTTATAACTTGTTTACTGAAACTTTAGGGTTTTTCTTACTAATCTGTGCATTCTGTGGATATATTGACTTTATGTCAGTAAGATTTGCTGTATTTTTTTCCCTTTTATATTTGCCTTTTAATTTTTGATTTTGCATTTTTAGGGCAAATAGAACTTTATAGTGTTACATAGTTAGATGTATTTTACTTAAAAAAAATCTTCCATGCCTTTTAGAATGACTTCTATGACTTTTGTTCCATTGTACATAATATAATTCTTTATATTTTCCTATATACATTACAAAGTTTGATTTTTCATATGTAACTGTTATCCATCTTAAATCTACTTATTATTTGCAGATATAGTACAAATTTATCACAGTATTGTTTATTGTATGTTACTTCCCTTCTGCACTGATTTATGATCTTTCTTTATCATCTATTAAACTCTTATGTGTAGTAAGCACTGTTTATGTATAACTTCTGTTATTGATTTCAAGAGCATCAATGGGATTTTTTTTTTTTTTTTGCCTCATAGTGATTTTGGGTGTGGAAATGTGAATACTGAGCTTCTGGGTTGTACATTTACCTAAGGCATGTCTTTGGATATCATGCTTATCCCATGTTAGTATAAATTCAGTTTTCAAAGTGTAATTATCAAGTGATGCCATAGCTCATTAAAAATTATTTATAAATATTAGTCTTTCCACATATGACCAAAACTCAATACCACTGGTGTTAACAAGAAACAATGCATATCGTGTTCAGTTTCATTAGCAGGGAAAGGTGAATTAAAAAAGAAAATCTGCTTCTATACCATTTGCGGAGCCATTAGTTGTTATTATGTCATATTTATTCTCATGAGTAATGCCCTTCTACACTACCCTTCCAACAGGCTGGTGGCTGTTAATTCAGCAAATTCAATTTTCCAAGTGAAGAAAGTTGCCCTTGCATCAAGCTCATGAATGTAATTCCTGTTGGTGGATATAATTCTTCCATTATAAGCTTCATCCATCATGCCACGGCAAGTGTCCAGAGCTGTGAGCTTGAACATAGCAAAGACTGGTAAGGATTCCTCTTGCTTAATTTCACTAATGGATTTTATTTCTTCCCTTTAATAGTGCAATGTCTGTCTACATAGAGAACTGTATTTAGATGGTAGATATTTTCAGTATTAAACCATTTCAGATCTGTTTTAGAATAAATACTTTAGTTGGTATCATTCTTTAGGTATTATTTATCAGTCAACCTTGTGCATTGGAGCATGCTCGTCAGTGGGCAAATTTCCCGCTTGTCTAATGATACTTGATCTGAGTTTTGTAACTGTTAGATGTTAGATCATGCCTGGGAGTTCAGACTCATAGAGGCATGCTCTGAGACTATCACAACTTTCTTGGGATTTCAGTCTCTTACAAGTAAGGGATCCAAAGAAACACAGTTATTCTATTTATTGCTACTGAGTAAAACATCAGCATTTAGTTGGTGGTTTCTTAAATTTTCTCTGAGCAAAGAGGCAGTGAATTTTCTACTACCTCCTTAGGTTCCTGGTGTGATATGCACTGATTTTTCTGGACTTGGCCAACTCACCAAACCATTGTGCCTTCTCGTTCCATCCACAGAAGCAGGAATACCCAATGGGTTAGGAAATCTTTTAGAGGCTTGATTCATGGATTGTGTAGATAAAGGATATTTATTGGAGTTCATATCTGCAGATTTGTTGAGTTATGGAAAGAGAAACAGAATATTTCAAAATGAAGTTTAGGTATCAGACAGAATTTGCAGTTGAAGAGACAGAGCTGTTTGAGCCTTCAGGGATTTAAGGAAAAATAGGCACATATTTCCAGAGCTTTGGCATTTTCTAGGACTCATGGAGAAGAGAGGTTTTTATGACCTTATCTATGCATCAGAGGTTTCTTTAGTAGGTTCAGAACAGGATGGAGGAAATAAATAGAACCTGTTCCAAAGCCTAGTAACATGGGGATCACAGGCTGAGCAGCAGCGTCAAAACGACCCAGGAAGGATGGTTCCCAGCCCTTGGAGATGTAACTGTGATTGGGCTCCTTCGCCCTGGTAAAGAAATGACCAGAAGAGTAGGTATGCAAGTAAGAAGAGGACTCGACACAGCTGAAGCATCACTTCTTAATTCAGATCTTGCAATTATAGTTGATTCTGCTAAGGGAGAGTTTTGTTCTGTTGGTTGTTCCTTTGGTCTTAGGTAAGGGCTTCCTTGATATTTTATTTCACTGGAGGGGTGATCAGCTGAAGCTGAGAGGATCAGGTCTTAATGGTGCCCAGTCTCAAGAGAGAAGCGGTAGGGATGGGAACCCAGGATTGGAGCCTGGGGAATGGAAGGTTTGAAGTAGTAAGAAATTCCAGTGTTTAGATCAGAGATGGACAACCAGATATCTGAGTCAAGCAGGGTCATGCCTCATAGGTACAGGGTACTAGCAATAAGGAGCCAGGATTTTGGGAAACAGGAATTTTGTACGAGATTTTAATTTTTAGAAAAAAAGAATATTATATATTCAATAATATCAAATAACATATAACCCCAAAGATTCCTTCCTCTACTTATAATTTAAAATAAAATTTGGTCCCTAGAAGATTTCAGCATTAATAATACAGATTAAAAACTAAAAAATACATTATCAGTGCATATTTGTGAGTATTGCCTGCAAATTTTACTCAAGTTATAAGTATGTATGTATTGTATACTTAATATAAGTACATATCATAAGATCTCTCTCTTTCTCTCTAGAGAGATAGAAAGAGTGAGAGAGAATGGACTCCTGCTACTCTGGAAATTAAGATATATACATATATATATAAATTATGTTATAAAATATTACAAAATTAGCTTCATTCCTTTCCTGATTGTGTGCTTTTATTTTTGGCTTGCTATTTGCAATAAGTGACTCAGAAACGGAAGTGAAAAATCATTTTACAGTGTGAGTAGAGATTTTTTTTTTTCCTGTTAGGGTTGTTGTAATTCTTACATAATATGAATACAAACCTCTGAATGTTTATTAGATGTCTGGTGCTGGGTTCCTGTGTGAAATAACAATACCAGCCCCCTGACTTCCATGCCTCTCTAATTATACGTAAGCTTGTTTAAGATCATCCAGTACAATGATTCATCACTCCAAGGTGCTCTGCTAATGCTACATTGTTACAAGACTATTGTTCCCTACTGAATATATTTATTTTGAGCTTTGGTTAATTTTTTTATTTTTAAAATAAGCTCCAGATCTCTATCTGTACTTATTATGTAAGAAATAATAAACACTTGAATGCATTTATCTACTTTTAAAAAGTTACTTCTTATGATAGAAACAGAAGGCTATTGCATTCTTAGAAATATCTGTTTAGATTTATTGCTGTCATTATCAGCAGCATCATAATTCTCACCATCATCATCATCATCACCACCATCTGTTAGTATTGGTTAGTACTGGTTGCTAACCATTTAGTTCAGGGATTATTGTTAAGTTCTAGTAGCATTTATAAATAGTACATATTAAATAATAGAGTCCCTGCCTTTAGAAAAAAAAATGAGTAATGGGCAAAATTATAGGCAGTTCCTAAATCTCAAATGGGTTGGTTACTATTTTTGTTTGTAAGACAGATTGTGTGAACTTGGAGCCCCTTTCATTGATTGATAGGTAAACAATGTGATATATGATCTATATGTACCCAGTTTTTCCTCCCAAAAATCCACTCAAGAGCTGAAACTCTTTGTGTTTAACTCTATGATACAGTATCAGAGTCTACTGGTAAAAATTTATCAAGACTCAACACAGAGTCTTCCACTAGAGTTGGTGGAGAGCCATTTTTCCCTATCTGCCATTGTCACCTACACCCCCAAGCAAGACATGAAGACATTTATGCCCACTGTTATGGGTTAAATTGTGTTCCTGCAAAATATTAATATATGTTGAAATCCTAACCCTACATACTTATAAATGTGACCTTATTTGGAAATAGGGTCTTTGTAGAGGCAATTAATTTAAGACAAGGTTATATTGGATTAGGGTGGGACATAGCCCAATGACTGGTGTCCTCCTAACAGGAGAGAAATTTGGACACACAGACAAGGAGAACGCTATGTGACAACAGGAGCAGAGATTGGGGTGATGCATCTACGAGTCAAGGAACACCAAGGATTGATGGCAACCACCAGAAGCTAGGAAGGGACAAGGAAGAATCCTCACCAAGAACCTTCACAGAGAGCATGATCCTGTTGATACCTTGATTTTAAACTTCTAACCTCAAGAACTGTGAGATATAAATTTCTGTTTTTTAAGCCACCCAAGTTTATGGTAATTTGTTATGGCAGTCCAAGGAAACTAACACACCTTTGAAGGAAACAAAATTTGACCATTAGAAATTTTTCAGGTGTGTATCTGCTCCATGGTAACTCTGGGAGTGAACTTATTACTAAAAGAAAACCAGGCATACTTAAGTTTGATATGTGGTTTAGTTTGCCATCTTATGACACAATTGTGGTGGTAATATTTAAATGATTATATTGTTAGTGCTTTTTAATATAAATCCTTTACATCAATGAAAATTTTAAGATATATGATGACACATAGTGAGTCCTACAATTTGTAGAATTACTATGACAAGACATGAATATATGAAAAAAACTAAAGACTGTGTATAACAGAAACCTGTACATGTCAATCCTTGTTTTAAGTAGAGAACACATAGTAAATAAAAAAAATTAGATAGAGTTTTAAAAGAAGATTCTTCTGTTTACTATTCTTCTATTATTTTTTCCAATTAAAACTTGGCTTAACTCTAAATTTCCAGAGTAGTAGGAATCCATTAAATCTCTAGGGTTCCTCCTTCCTCCAAAATGGTCCAAGAATCCAAGGACTTTAATGAATTCAAAGAGGCTAGACATCTTTCCAAATACCTTACAGAGGAAGAAAGAGAGAGAAAGAATTGGAAAATTTGACCAGCCTTCTGTTGGGTCCCCATTTTTAGATGCCATTGTTTCTAACATCTACACGATATTGGTAATAATAGGTCCTCGTGTTCTGATGCATCCTTTTTTACTCCTGCAGCCATTTCTGGTCAATGACCAATTGTTGTGTTTTCCACTTGGATGAAAGCCCTTTAGTTCACACTCATATCTGTTAATAGGATGGACTTTATTTGTTTTTTGTTTTTTTTTTTTTCGAGACAGAGTCTGGCTCTGTTGCCCTGGCTAGAGTGCCGTGGCGTCAGCCTGACTCACAGCAACCTGAAACTCCTGGACTCAAGTGATCCTCCTGCCTCAGCCTCCCGAGTAGCTGGGACTACAGGCATGCACCACCATGCCCGGCTAATTTTTTCTATATATATATTTTTAGTTGTCCACATAATTTCTTTCTATTTTTAGTAGAGATGGGGTCTCGCTCTTGCTCAGGCCGGTCTCGAACTCCGACCTTCAGCAATCCACCTGCCTCGGCCTCCCAGAGTGCTAGGATTACAGGCGTGAGCCACTGCAACTGGCGGAGGATGAACTTTAAAGTCTGACAGTCCTGAGTCTCAGATCTGCCACTTACTAGCTGTGTGACTTTGGGAAGTTACTTAAGTTCACTAGGTCTCTGTTTTCAGCACAGTAAAATGGGTATACTATTGTATCTTCCTCATAGATTGGTGGTAAGAATTAAATGAGAAAATGCACAATAAAATACTTAGACAAAGCCTGGCACATAGTAATATTTATAATAGTGAAACAATGAGAGTTGTATCTATATTTACGAAGAGATTTAATGATGTGGGGGAAAAGCCTACAATATAATTTTAAGGGCAAAGAGAGGAATAAAATTGTATATGTAGTGTGATTTTTAATGTGACAAAGAGAATGGTGCTCACCAAACATTCCATTTTAGCTCCTTAACGTTTTCCAGCCCCCTCCCCACACCTGTAATTATGCAACTAGGTCTGGACAGTGGACTGTGGTGAAAGTTAAGTGTGTCATTTGTGGGCTGCAGTATGGAAGAACTATTGTGAGACCCTTAGGCTGTTGCTTTGTCTCTTAAAGTGACCGAAGAGGTCACATGTTCTGGATGCAGCTACAAGGTGGTAGAATTTCCATCAGCCTGGTCCTTGATGAACTAAGCCTTCTGATAACCCCTGATGGACAGGTAGCATGAGTAAGAATATACCTTTGTAGAGTCAGGCAACTGGGATTTGGAGGTTAACATGTTGCCACAGCAAAATCTGGCCTACCCTGACCAGTACCTTTATTTTCATAAAATTATGTATAAAAAGATTTGAAGACCACCAAAATTATAATAATGGTTATTGTTGGATAGTGTGATTGTGGATGTTTTTTATTTTTCTTTTAAAATCTTTTCTGTATTAAAAATATTTTTAAAGGGAGGCAGTGATGTGCTTAGTGTATTTAAGAAAAATTATGATCAAAACCAGTTAAATTACCTTCCGAAAGGGTAAGCTTTAGCTATTTAAAGACTATTTATTAATGAGAATTACTTCACTTTCTAGCACTGACAACTTAATGAGGATTTGGTGTAGATGAGGGCTTGGCAGGCTATAGGCTGTGGGCCAAGACTGGCCTGCGGCCCATTTTTTAAGATAAAGTTTTACTGGAACACGACCACACTGATTCATTTACGTATTGTCTGTCTATGGCTGTAGCCTCCAACCCTGGGGGCCACTGACCTGTGGCCTCTCAGGAACTGGGCCGCACGGCAGGAGGTGAGCGGCCGGCAAGCAAGCGAACCTTCATCTGCATGTACTGCGCTCCCTGTCGCTGGCATCACCGCATAAGCTCCGCCTCCTCTCACATCCGCTGCGCGTTACGCGTTAGATTCGCGGCAACTCTGAATCCTGCTGTGAACTGCGCGTGCGAGGGACCTAGGACGCATGCGCGTCCTCAGGAGCGTCTAATGCCTGCTGATCTGAGGTGGAGCTGAGGCGGTGGTGCTAGCGCTGGGGAGCGGCTGCAAATACGCATTACGGTTAGCAGAGACGTTTGACTGCACAATAAATGTAATGCGCTTGAATCATCCCGAAGCCATCCCTCCCCCCAACCCCCACCCTCACCCTCCGTCCTGTGGAGAAATTGTCCTCACCAAAACTGGTCCCTAGTGCCAAAAAGGTTGGGGACCGCTAGTCTGTGGTATTGTAGTGAGCACACGGGCCACACAACCTAAAATATTTACTATCCAGCCCTCTTCAGAAGAATGTTTCCAACCCCTGGTGTAGATTGTGAACTCTGAGCAGGGCCAGGACTAGGATGAGGAGAGTTAGGCACTGGCGTAGTATGTCGGACACGGTTCTCCAGAGACAGAACCAACATGATTTATTTCTTTCTTTACTATTTATAGCACTTGGCTTACATGACTATGGAGCTTGAGAAGTCCCAAGATCTGCAGTCAGCAAGCTGGAGAGTCGATACGCCAGGAGAATCAATGGCGTATGGTTCCAGTCAGGTCTGAAGACCTGAGAGGCAGCAGAGTCATGGTGTAAGTTCCAGTCCAAGTCTAAGTCTGAAAGCAGAAGACTGATGTCCCAGCTTAAAGACAGCCAGGCAGTGAATTCGCCCTCACTCGGCCTTTTGTTCTGTTCAGGCCCTCAGTGGATGAGGCCCCCCCCACATTAGGGAGGGAAATTTGCTTTCCTCAGTCTACAAATTTAAACGCTCATCTTTTCAAGAAACGCCCGCTGAGACACACCCAGAAATAATGTTTAACCGGGTATTTCGTAGGCATCTCATAGCCCAGTCAAGTTGACACATAAAATTAACTGTCACACCTAGAGTGTAAACTTTAAAGGGATCCTGAAAACTCAGTAATCAATGTTAAATAACATTTTAATACAATATTAAAAAATATTAATGCAAAAATCCATGGTGAACAAAATGTCAAAATTTTTAATAAAGATAAGATCAGTAATAGTACCTTGCCAAGCCATATTGGAACCTGAGGCTACTAATCTTGTCTTTATTTAGAATTTTGATTTTTTTTCTCAACTTGTAAGGCACAAAAGTGTCCTAAATTCCCTGGTACAATACTTAACAGATAGTGGACCTGCTTAAGTTTTTTTCATTGATTATGAATTTGTTAGCCCATGATACTGCAGAAGGGGAATTAGAAAAATCTGTGAGTGGGAGCATTTTGACCCAGTTGTTCTGGTAGAAGGTAGAACTTTCTAACCCTAAATTTATGTATAACACTAAGTCTATTCAGCAGTTTGTCTATTCACCAACAAATATTGGTGATGGATTTTGTCTTAGTACTAGACCCATAGGCACCATCCTTATTTATTTCATGGTTTTAAGGTGGTATTTTTGGATTTATTATACTTTAAGCATAATTTTGAACATAATTTTTTAAAATTTAGATCTTCTGTAGAGGCTTGCTTGTACAATCTAAATACTTGCTGTATTACTTTTTAGCCTACTATTTCTGGCTTCCTCTTCCATTTCTTAGTTAATGTTATTCATCAGATAGACTAATCTCATCCTCTCCTTCCAGGCTCTTGTAATATCTCCATTATGACTGGAAGATGGAATGTTCATTGGAAAGTCAAATTCGTTGGGATTCTAAGTCACATTTTTCAGAGTTCAAAGGTTCATATAGTATACAAACTTGAACTTTACTCAATTATATGATATTTGGATATAACTGCTCCCAAGGAATGAACATAATATTGTTTACTCCTTGGCACAGAGACTCATGTTGGTCAGTACAGAGACTTGGATGAGAATAAGAAATATTTGCCTTTGTCTTCCAAATATCCACTATCTGGGAGAGAGAGGTAAATTTTGGTAAAGTTTGGGAAAGAAAGCACTATATAAGTGGTTGCTGACGTTATGTAACTGTCTTTAGGCAAAACATTTTCTTTTTTTAAAATTAAATTTAATTATATATATTTATATATATATATTTTATTTCAGAATATTACGGGGTACAACTGTTTAGGTTACATATATTGCCTTTGCCCCACCTGAGTCAGAGCTACAAACTTACCCATCCCCCAGACATTGCACACTGCACCCATTAGGTATGACTGTAACTATCCCCTCCTCCCCCACATGTTTAGACAAGATTTTGCTCTGTAGTCCCGCTAGAGTGCAGTGGCGTCATCATAGCTCACTGCAGCCTCAAACTCCTGGGCTCAAGGGATCCTCCTGTGTCAGCCTTCCAAAGGACTAGGATTACAGGTGTGAGCTACCATGCCCCGCCAGAGAAAACATTTTATTTTATTTCTTTTTTTTTTAATTTCAAAATATTATGGGGGTACAAATGTTTTTGGTTACATGTATCGATTTTGTTATCCTTGAGTCAGGGTTATAAGTGTGCCTATCACCCAGATAGTGTTCATTGTGCCTGTTAGGTAGGTTTTCACCTACCCCTTTCTCTTCCTTCCCCATTTCCCCACCCCCTCGCCCCTACAGAGAAAACATTGTAAAGAGAGTATAATAAATGTAGAAATGGAAAACACAATTATACATTTAATTTAGCATTGAAAATCAAAATAAATATACCCAAATGCAAAAAGAAAATTGCTCATGAAGTTCTGATAAATGTACAAATATTAACAGTTTAGTCTGAATTATACTTAAAATGTTAGCTGGTTTTTTGTTAGATGTCTTCTATAATATTACCCAAAAGTAAAAGTAAAAGTAAAATTTGTGTTCTTCACATAGGGAAACAGAGGGAGACCAAGAAATGTTCTCCTTCCTCACCTCAGTTCTTTGATGTGGATTGGGCAAGAGGAGTAGAGTGGTGGGAGAGAGAGAGAGGGAAAACCCAGAAGTGACGTTTGAAGGAAGAAAGAAAAGAAAATGAGAGGAAGATATTAAAGGAGAAATGTGGAGTGGTGAGGGAGAAGAGGGCAGAAAGAGGTTGTGAAGAAGGAACCAGAGCCAGGAGTCTGGCTGAAAAGCCCTGTTTTGAATACTAGCTGGAGATAATATGAAGGAGACAGAGAGTAAACAATTTTTGGTGGTGGAGACTCATCTGATTTGTTATTTACTGTACAGGTGCCCTGCAAGTTTGTCGTATAAAGAGGAGAAGTGATTTGGGTCTGGTGCCACCGTGATGATTTCTTCTGAAGGTACTAATCTTCTGAGGTTTGATAAAATTCCTTCCCTTTGCTTTCCCTGTCCCTGCAATAAAGTGAACTAAGATGAGCTAAAACATTTATCAAGTGCAAATGGCAAAATTTATGAGAAAGTTGCCTGAGAAGTAAGGCCTCTAAGTCTGCATTTATTCCCACTATCCTAGTTTTCTTGTTATTTTTTCAGTCTTTTATTTGGATGAGGACTGCCTATAGCATGTTCTCCAGCATGTAGAAAAATGAAAGAGTTTTTTCTGAAGAAAAATTCATTGCTCTCTTAAACTTTACCTTGAGGAATTGGTATCCTAACTTTTCTCTATTTTTTTAAATGAATTTTTGAGAAAACACTTGAAGGTTTTCTGCATAGGCAATTTTCTAACATTATATACCTGAGTCATGTGGAGAGACTCTTTCTACTGTTGACAATAATTGTCTTCTCTCTGGAGAAAGTAAAAAGATACAGTATTTCTTAGAATCTCCCACAACATCTACTCATGTGCTTTATATACAGAGGGTTCTCAGTAAAAATTCATAAAATTATTAATTTAAGATCTTTACTAACAATGATATATATTATAGATAATGGCATTTTTTCCATCTAATGAGAACTGTGAGCTCTTAAGCCAACTTGTGTATCTGCTATATTTTATATCTGAATTATACTGCTGGCTTTATCTGTTTAATTTGATTTGTATCTTTATCAAACCAATATAAATGCACGGTCAAAAAATTCAAGCAGGCCGGACACGGTGGCTCACGCCTGTAATCCTAGCACTCTGGGAGGCCGAGGCAGGAGGATCGCTCAAGGTCAGGAGTTCAAGACCAGCCTGAACAAGAGTGAGACCTCATCCCTACTAAAAATAGAAAGAAATTGGCTGGACAGCTAAAAATATATAGGGAAAAAATTAGCTGGGCATGGTGGCGCATGCCTGTATTCCCAGCTACTCAGGAGGCTGAGGCAGGAGGATTGCCTGAGCCCAGGAGTTTGAGGTTGCTGTGAGCTAGGCATCAGCCTAGCCCGGGCAACAGAGCAAGACTCTGTCTCAAAAAAAAAAAAATTCAAGCAGAATAAGACTTATAATGAATACAGCAGTATCCTGTGGCATATTTTCCCACACCTGATTTCTGTTCACTGTTCTATTTTATTAGCTGTTTTGTCTCCTATTTCTAAATAATAGACTTATACTAACTTCAACATTTTCTCATTTTATGTACCAATGATTTCCTGTAATGGTTGAGGGATCTTTAGTTTTCTTACACCACCTATTCCTTCCCTTTTCCTTTTGTCCTTCCATATTCTACTGTCATGTCACAGTTTTGGTTAAATTGACATTTAGAAGTCCTTTTTAAAAAATTCTTTTTAATGGTTGTACTCTGGGAATTTTAAGAGAATAATCAGAGATATGAACAAAAGATTTCCATGCAAGGATGGAAATTCATTACAGTTCAGCAATCATTATGAAAAAGTAGACAAAATCTGAAGTCTAGCATTAGACGATTTTTTGTTAAAAATCTGTTATTACCTGATCATGTGATAGACTTCTATGCAACCATTAAAAACAATGTTTTTGAAGATAGTTAATAGCATAGGCAAAGGTTCATGATATAGAGAGTTAAAAAAAGATAATAAACATGCTTAAAGCTCTGACTCAGGTGGGGCAAAGGCAATATATGTAACCTGAACATTTGTACCCCTGTACTATGCTGCAATAAAAAAAAATTAAAACAAAACAAAAAAATTTAAAAACAAAACAAAAAAGATAATAAAACAGTTAACAGTATACCTAGTTTGATCCAAATTTTGTTTAAAAAAGAAAAAGAAGAAAAAAGATGAACATAGTAAGAGGGTATGGAAGGTTGTGTACCAAAATGTTAAAAGTGGTTTTCTCTAGGTCATATTGAAAAACAATTTTGTTTTCCTGTTTAGGTTTTCCAAAATGAAGCATGCTGGTAAATTGCTTTCTAAAAGGGTTCTACTGTTTTACAATATCGTCAGCCATTTACAAAACCAACAGCCATATTGTATTCTTAAAATGACTTGGTGTGGTGCTATTATTTTTAAAATTCTTGATATTATCTATGCTCCACTTCTTTCATTTGTATTTGGACATCTTTGTGGAATTTTAACATGAATTAAATGCATTTACTTTTAGCTATATTTTATAGGAAGACACAAAAATGTTATCATAATGTACCTTAATCACTCTAAATTTATTTTCGCTAATTTAATTAATAAAATTGCTCCTTATTTTCAGTTTCGTTTCTTGATTATGTTCGAATAATTTTTCATGGCTTTCTTTTCTTGTTGTGCATTGACTGCTTTGTGAATTACTTTTATGTCCATTCATGATCTTTGGACATAGATTTCAAGATGGTAAAATGGTGGTAGAGATTTTTCTAAGTAGAGAGATCAGTGTGAACAAAGGCATGAATAATACTATGGAATGGGTTTGTGAGATAGCAATTCCACCTTGACAGGACTGTGATGTATATGTAGGAGAATAGGCAGTAAACGGTATGCCTTAGAGTTGTTGACTATAGCCCACCCCTTTCTAAAAATATCTTTTCTGTCCACAGCCGTGCTTCCTGTCCATCTCCCATGTGATTGGGTCGTAGCTGATTGGAATAGAGTGGGCATCTGATCCAAGGGCAGACAATCCATAGACCGTTCTGTGACATTTCTGTAATCTAACATGTAAAGAAGGACTGGGCCATTTTGACAGCTTAAGGCTTATAATTGGGAAATTAAGAGACTGAAGCAATTGGTAATGGAGCAGAAACTACAAGAAAGTGTTGAGATCTCTCTAGGTTTAGAAGGTATTGGGAGTGGCCACCCTGTACTGTTTGCTAGCTGAAACTATGAGGGAATGGAAACTGAATACCCAGAGGAAGCAGGGAAGTGGAGAGAAGGGAAACCGAAAAGAGAAGCTACAACACTGATAGAAAGAGAGAGTTATTGAGTTTAGAGCTTTCTGGTTTTCTGATAGCTATCAGGTGATCAATGAGTATCCTTTAAAGGATTTTCTTTTCCTGAGGTAGCTTGAGTAGATCTCTAGTCCTTTCAAGCAGATAGACATTTCTGGAGCCATATTATGAAGAACTTTGGATACTAGGGCAAGACCTTTGTAATTTGTGAGGCAAGGGATAAATATTAACAATTTTTTGGATGTGGAGTAATATATAAGACATATATTAAGTGAAGGTTAAGATTAGTAGTAGTTTGTAGGAGAGATGGAGAAACTGATTTGAAAGCTATTACAATAAAATACAGGGAAAGTAATTAAGGCCTTGAGGATATGACAGAATGAAGGTACATGTGTGGATAGATGTAAAACCTATAATAAAGGCAGGATCAAAAACACATGATAATTTATCAGATATAGGGGACAAGGAAAAGAAGAAGTTGAGTTGAAGCTGAGATCTTGAGTTTTGGGGTTATAAGTTGGTAATATCATTAAGAGAAATGGAAAGTGAGGAGGCTGGATTGTTTTGGGTTGTGGAAACCAGACAGCTGTTAATTTTGTGTCGATTCCGTTTCAGGTGATAGTGGGAAATACTATCTAGTTCAGCTTAAGTAACTTATGTTGCATTCCTAAAGCTTTTTCTAGGTTTTCGATGGTGGAGATAGGGGAGGAGGTTGAAGGACAGAAATGAATAAAATATGCTTTATGCCTTTGAGGAAATTCTAGTACTGTGGGTGAAGTTATTTGTCAGGGAGAGATGTACATGTGGAGCTTGGGAGAGAACTTTTGGACTGGATATCGAAATGTCAATAGAGCCCCAAAGAACTGGATTGTCAAATGATAGAGTTAGGGAGTATGAAAACGAGGACCAAGACTAAAACCATGGTGAAGACCTTGTGTCACAGTGCAGAATGAAGGAGAACCAGAGGAGGCATGGCCAGGACATTAGCAGAAGCAGCAGGGTAGTACAGGGTTAGAAAAACCAACAAGAAACAAAGGGAAGGTTTTAGGAGGCAGAAGACCATCAATAGCATTAAATTCTATAGAAAGCTTTAGAGAATGAAGTTGATTTGATGTGCAGGAGGTCATTTGTGATCCTAGAAGGAATTTGTGAGAGAAAGGGGCTGGTGAAGAAATGTAGAAAGCAAAGGTAGACCACTCTTCTAATCATTTGGGCTTGGAAGGGATAATGAGAGGAGGAGACTTGAAGGAGGAGGCAAGGTCAAGAGAAGGTTTTGATTTGTTTGTTGTATTTAAAGACTGGATCTACTGAGTAGGCAGAAGAAGAGATGACTGGTCAGGAGGTATCAAAGATTCAAGGAAGAAAATGGAAGGGGCGGGGACATAAGGAGATGGAAGAGTTTATGATCAAGAGTAGAGGTGAAAGAGATAACCTTGCCGGAGGAGAGATATCTCATCCTGGAGCCAAAGGTCAAAAGGAAAAATACAACATATAGTACAGAGGAATTCAGAGCAGAAAAGAAAGGAAGTAAAAAGAAAAATATCTCAAATGGCTTCTATTTTCTGAGAAAAATAGCAAGCTAGAAGTAGAGTCTTGTGATTGGGGATTTTAGGAACCTAGAGGAAGAGAAAGTTTTAAAAGGCCACTGCAGGGAATGGAAAAGGGAATTAATAAGAGGTAAGCGAGAGGACTTTTGAGTGGTAATGAAGAGGCAAATAAGGATGAAAAGTTGAGAGATGAATCAAGAAAACAAAACCTATTTCAAGTTCTAGTAGTACTAGAGAATTTTACGGAGTTCCTTCCTCCCCCACCCACACTATTTTACAAATAAAGAATTTAATTCCAGAGTACTTAACCTACTCATGAGTTTGTTGGAATTCTAACCCCTGTGCCCTGCCTTCTTTCTGAATAAAAGAGATGTAACAATTGATCATAAAGTTAATTTAGGGAATTGGTTAAATCTGAAATCTGACTAAATCTGGAAAAAACAAAACTGAACCCATCAGAAGATCAGTGTCTATGTATGTTGAACAAATGTGCTAGTAGGTCATTGAGTCACAAGAAATGATTCAGGAATATTCTCTAAACTACAGTGTGTGTTCTGGGTAAGAATATTTTGTCAAATGTTTAAAAAATTATGATGTTTCCTGTAAATATTTACATGTCCGATTATACAGAAGAACTGCCAATTCACTTATTAAAGACACCTCAGTTGTCCCAGTGCATATTCTATAATGAAAGCCTAGTTTTCAGTGTGTAAGTTACAGTTGTGGGAGATAATCTGAAAAATTACTATATATTCAGAAGTTATCATTTCTGGTAATGGAATGAGAACACTGAACTATTTTAGAAAGTATTCAATTTATTCCCAGATCTTAAGATTTAGTTCCTTAAATTTCTGTAAATCATCTTAAAGATGAGGCTTTGAATTTCTGAGGAGTCATTTCTCAGCAGAGCTCCGAGAAATGTTGAATTCCCTTAGAGGAAGTAGTAAAGAAGTCATATTCTTATTTGTTTTTGTGTACAGGATCAAATAATAACTTCATATTGAATTTCAGTGGTGACCATTAGGGGCCAAATAAAATGGCCACAGCTCTTCTGTGTCATTTCCACGTGCAGTTTTAGTAGCCACAGGCAGAACAGACAACTGCCACAGTAATAGGCAGAATATTATTATTACTCCTGGCTAGACAAGTCTCTAGACACCTTTTCTTGGTTGTTGAAACTAAATAGAAAGTGATTCCAAGAAAAAGATGAAAGTATTGTTAGACATTGTGTGTTTTCAAAGTGCATTGTAGTTGTTGGTATTCTTTATCCTGCTGTGACAGCAGATGGGAATGCCATCAGTGATATCCATAGGCTTCAGCATGAGGTGGGGGTCACTGAGTGTTCTGGCCTCTTGCCCTGGAGAAGAAATGGAATGACTCAGTTCTTTGGACTGAATTCCAAGGAGGCCTCCAGAGAGCTCTTCACACTGAACTGGTACTGACACCTTTAACGCTTTTCTAAATTGGTAGATCTTATTCTCAGGTAAAGATAATGCTAGTGATAAACCCATTCCTATTGGTGTGTGTGTGTGCGTGTGTGTAAGTAGGCATGTCTGTATATCCAGTGCTGTTGATAGTCCAGACTTATAACCCCATAGGGGACAGTGAGCCTCCCACCCTTACTATCTCTTAGGTCCCAGTTCAAGAAGAGATGTTCTGCATTTCAGAAGTATTCCTATCCAAGGACTCTAGCTTCCGTGATGAGGTATTGGGAGCTCCGTGGATGAAGCCTGGTTTTGCAGGCCAGGTTCTCTGTCTGACTCACAAGCCGAGACGTTCTTATTCGTGAGGCCACATGCTGAAGAGAATACGTATTTCCCTTAGCCTGTGTCTGAGGAGTAAGTCATGAATGCTTGAGTCTTCTTTTCACTGGATGCTCATGCTACTTTAACTTCTCCCTAAATCCGCTCTACACACACCTTTTAATTCACTTTATGTTTATTTCTGCCACCAAGATTTTCCTTTTCCCTGGCCAGGTACCAACCCATTTGCTTCCTTTGCACCAGGAATTCTGAACAACTCCACCCTATACAGGTAAGAATTCTCAAATGGGAAGGCTGAAGAGCTTCTTTTGCTTTCACTTTATGTGCCCGTCGCCAGGATGGCTTTTGATAGATCTGGAGCCTGGTGTTTCTGCTGCCGCAGATCCAAGCCTGTTCTTTCTTTTCAACCCAAGACTAAAGTTCTTTTCAAGTATGACAACACTTACGGTGGAGGATTTATCATCTCCTGCAGGGACTATCTTGGTTCTTTTTTATAAGAAAAAGAATAGTGTTTACTATCTCTAGCAAAACAAGTGTACTTAAGCATGCTCATCACACAGAACGCTTACCAGCTCTCGGTAGAACAGGCAATATGATACAAAGTGAAGAACACAGAAATTGGAGCCAATAAGATTTCTGGCTGTGATTTCTGATTCTACTACTTTCTAACTATATGGCCTTGTTAGAAGTTGCTGTGTCTTGTTTATCCACCATAGGGCTGTTGTGAGAATTAAATTAACAAATACATGCACAGTTCTTAGAATAGGGCTTGGCACATGATAGGTACTCCATAAATGGTAGCTCTTATCATCCTTTTCATGATTTTCCTGAACATGGGGCATAAGTCTTTATGAAGTTTGACAGCCAGGACAGTTGTAACATTGTTTCTGGAAAGGTGGCAAGCTGATGCTATCCTTCCAGGCCTACTTTGATGAATCTGAATATATTGTGAGACTATTTGGCATATGTACTTTGTGGCCATCTTCCAACGCCCAGTGAATACCATCTTGAATGAATGCTGGGACTAAGGAATCATGGTCTTCTTGGGTGATATGAATACTTCTCTGACTTACTGTCACATAAGTCCCTGCTTTGGAAGTTTTTACAAGCCTCCTGCAGTATATCTAGGCCAACTCTGAAAAATGTACATTTGACAACCCAGGGGTGAGACCTTTTTGCTTTCAGAGATTTGCCATGTCAGAGAAGTAGATCATGTCAGTACAAGGTCATTGGCTTTTTGTTCATACGCATGTTACAACTATGTAATTCTACCTATCATTCAAGCCTTTGATAGCAGTCCACAGGGAATTTTGGGATCCTCTTTCCTTATTGCCATAGAAGCGCATGCTGCTGTCTGACAGCATTCAGCTCCATGGCAGCTGCGTTTTGCAGCCCTGCCACTTCCCTTTAACTCACTGCATCTTTCACATCACGGATGCTTTCATGACCTGGGAAAACTACAGGCCATTGAGCAGTGCCATCAGGACACTCTCTAGCTATTCAAGCACCAATACAAGAAGTACTCTGGTTAGCAACTGGCCTTCAGGGGGAATATCTATCAGGGAAAATATCTGTCCTCTGTGTCTTTCCATACCTACTTCTCACCTGAGCTGAAAGTAGAGGGTTTCCATTCAAGACCCTTTGAGGAGGTGGCTCTATTGAATGTAGTTATCCCCCTTCAATTGAGTCAGCCACAGCTTCTACTGTGTGTGTGTGTGTGTGTGTGTGTGTGTATGCTACATTATGTTTTTCATGTCCTTTATGTCCTATACTGATTTTTCAATTGAGGTGTAATTTTTCGTATATTTTTAATTTTTATAAATAAGTACACCATTGAGAAATGGACTAAAGTGAAAATAAATTGGGTACAATCCAGGGTTCTATCCTAGGGCCTCTTCTTGTTTTATTTCTCACTCTCCCCTAGATCATCTCATCCAAATGCATGGCTTCAAATTACCAACTTTCTGCTCAAGGTTCCAAATCTCTTTCTCTAGCTCAGTTTTTTCTCCCAAGTAAGTGACACACAATTCCAGCTGCCTCCTGGGCAGCTTCACCTGGATCTACCACAGGCACCAGACCATGTCCTAAATTGAGCTTATTACTGCCCCCTTATAAACTTTCTCCTTCCATTTTCTTGATCTTGGATAGCGGCACCAATATGTATATATAGCTGGGAAATTCTAGTCTCTGCTGTCTTCCTCATTTTTCAAGATTCAAATCCTACTATTCCTTCTGACAAAATACTTTTGGGATCTCTCAGTTTAGATCTTTCTTCATTTAACTCGTAAATTAACGTAATACTCGCCTATAATTGCTCTCTTCAGCTTTTGGCCTAGAACTCTTCAATTCCTCTGCTTAATGTTTTCAACACGATTTTTATTAAATGTGAAAACTGCAAACATGATTATTTTTTCCTCTCCTTCACCCACTCCCAGCTTAAAGATCTTTCGAGTCTTCTCATCATTTTCAGAATGAAGATCTAACTTGTTAACATGGCTTATGAACCCTTTATGATTTGACCTCTGCCAACTTTTCTTCCTGCATCTCTTGCCACTCTCTGGCATTTGTAGTCTCCATGCCTGTTATAGTGGACTAATTGGCATTCCCCTGCTCACTCAGACCTCTGTTTTTGCACATAGTCTTCACTGATCTACAATCCCTTTACCTGCCTTATCCCCGTAATGAACTCAAGTAGCTTTTTCTTAACCTCCTTCCTAAAGAAAGAGGTAAGTTTTTCCTTCTCTCTGCTTCCCTGGACCCTGAATTACTTATTTAACAAGCATTTATTGAGGATTTATGATACAGAAGAAATACTGCATTGTAAAAGAAAATTAAATATTAAACCATTTTTGGATTCAGTACATGAATACATTTATTTTGGATAAAAAAATTTAGTCACTTACAGTGGGGTAAATTACTAAGTTTTAGCCAAATGACAACCTAATTAACTTAGTTCCTATTTGACTCAACTATTCCTGCATTTTTTTTCCTTCAAATCATTGAAGATATATTGGTGTTGTTAGAGAATAAATGCAACCCACCATAAAGGTAGTTATTTTTATTTTAAGTAAATAACGTGTCTCAAAGTTGTGATTAGCTTCCTCCTTCTTCAGAAAAATTTGTTTACTCACAATTGTGTCAGACAGTGGGAGGTTTGGCTTCTTGTGTGGTATTTTGGCATATTAGTTGGGGAGAAACAGCACACAAATGGATTGGAGATAGCTGGACTAAGGAGGTTAAGATTATGCCGGTATTATATTGGGTGTAGGGAGTGAGGCGCCGGGACAATTTAGGACTAGTATTACGTATCTATTAAAAGATCTTATCTAAAAGAAGGCAATGGAGAGAGCTCTGTCTCCACACAAATAGGCTTTTGTTCTCGGCATCCCACATTAAATTTTCTTCTGAATCCTTCTCTACTTTTTAGTCTCTTTTTCTTTCATCTGCCTGAATCATTTTGGGACTCTGGTTATATTAATACTATCTGTAGCAAATCTCTGTTAGTGTTCTTCACAAGTTTCACTCTTCTTCCGGCCCTTCTGGGAAATGTTCCTTCTAGTACTCCAACCAGTTTGAATGTGGTTTGAATGTGAGCTGCCATGTTCCTACAGACTTTGTACCTGGCCCCAGCTGATGGCAGAAAGGTGATCAGAACTCATCATTTGGATTTTTGAACTAAGAATCAGTGCAAACGTAGTCTGTTTCTCTCTGGTGCTAAGGGTAGCTCCAGGCAGCCATTTTCCTTATCACCTGCTTGCAGCTAATTTAAAGGAATAAAATAAACATAGAGAAAAGCAACGATGAGACAGAAAGTCCTGGTGGGATTCAGGTTTCTGGTTAAGTTGCTTATATTCCAGTCTCTGTCTTGAGGTCTAGCTATAGCTTTGTCCTTCTTGTGGCACTCAAACCAATGCATTCCCCCTTTTGCCTAATCTAATTCAATCTGGGTTTCTGTTATCTTGCAACCTAAAGAATCCCAACCGTACCACTTTTCTCATCTCTTCCTTTGTATAGAATCTGTTGCATGTATTTTGTTCACATTCATGTCTTTATGATATTAATAATTTGCATTGATAACACTTTTGCCAAGTTATATACTGAATGTTTAAAGTGAGCAATGTTATTGGGAAATCAAGTAGAACATGTGAGGATTTAAGAGTAGCTTGAAGATTATTCAGGAGGACTGACTCACATATAAAGTCACTGGAGATTTTTTTTTTTTTAGGGTTGTTGAGAAGGTTTAATGAGTTAATACAGAAGAGTATATGCATACATATGCCAAATAAACACTTTTTACTATTATTACATTTTTACTTTGAGATTTTTTTCTTTAGAAGACAAGAGATCAGAATCTTGTCTAGAAAAAAAAAAATAGAGGCCAGGCGTGGTGGCTCACGCCTGTAATCCCACCACTCTGGGAGGCTGAGGTGGGAGGATCGCTCTAGGTCAGGAGTTCAAGACCAGCCTGAGCAAGAGTGAGACCCCGTCTCTACTAAAAATAGAAAGAAATTAGCTGGACAACTAAAAATATATAGAAAAAATTAGCTGGGCATGATGGTGCATGCCTGTAGTGCCAGCTACTCGGGAGGCTGAGGCAGGAGGATTGCTTGAGCCCAGAAGTTTGAGGTTGCTGTGAGCTAGGCTGATGCCACAGCACTCTAGCCCGGGCAACAGCAAGACTCTGTCTCAAAAAAAAAAAAAAATAGAAAGATCTGGAATTTGAACTCTAAAGTTCAGAGAACCTAGAAAACAAAATAGATTGTCAGAAAATTATAATCACTGATTTAGGAAGGAGGGAAGCGGTATATAGTGTTTTATAGAAATGTATATACATAAACCAGGGAGTTTAACATTTGTCTAGGAATTCACCATATGTATATACAAGTTCATCATGAGGAGGAGGCTTAAATTCATTTATCTTAAAAAGAATTTGGTAAAAAATTGAGCTTGAGCTTCTTTAATGGGAAATTCAAGTTGTTATTACTATAAAAACTGAAAGTGTGACTTGGGGCAGCCCAGTTAATGTACTTTGCTTTATGGGCTTGTAATAGTTCTTTAACTTAGTTCTTATAAAAGACATAGTTATAATAAAAACAACCTAATAAAAATGAGCAAAAGATTTGAATAGATACTTCACAAAGGTGAATATACAAATGGCTAGTAGTAAGGGCATGAAAATGTGTTCAACATCATTAATCATCGAAGGATTACAATTTAAAATTACAATGAGCTAACATTTAGTAACCAATAGATTGTATAAAATTAAAAAGTTTGGTATCACTGAATGTTAGATAGAATGTAGAGCAATCAAACACTTACGCATTCTTGGTAGTGGGTAAAATGGTCTAACCACTTTGGAAAATGGTCTGGAAGTTCTTACATAGGTGTGATCCAGCAATTCTATTCCTAGATATTTCATTTCTCCAAGAGAAATGAAAAATATGTCCAAAAAATACTTGTACAAGGATGTTTATAACATATTTATTCATGATAAATAAAAATTGAAAACAATCCAGGTATTCATCTACAAGAGTGAAAATATGGTATATTTAAACAATGATTACTATTCAGCAATAAAAATGACAGACTTCTCATATGAGCAACAACATGAAAAAATTTTTAAGAAATCCCAAACTCCAAAACTATGCTGAGTGAAAAAAGTACACAAAAGAGTAAAAATTTTATGATTTCATTTATGTGAAGTTCTAGAGCAAGCAAAACTAATCTGTGGTGAAAAAAGTCAGTACAGTGGTTGTCTCTGGGGAAGTGTGGGCTGGGATCAACTGGAAAGCAACATGAGGAAACTTTCTGGGATGATGGTAATGTTCTTTAACTTGATAGGGGTTGGGTTGTACAGGTATGCATTTGTCAAACTCATCAACTTGATATTGCACTTGATATTTTTGCATTTCACCAAACATAAATTTTGCCTTGAAAAAGGAAATATAAATAAATGTTAAATCTAGTTAATGGTATACATACCAAAGTATTTGGGAAGAAAATGTTCTGATGTTATAAGTTACTTTGAAATAGCATTAGAAAATAAGATGGATAGATGGATGGATAGAAGTATATATAGTTGGATAGATATATGATAAAGCAAGTGTGGGAAAATGTTAATTCTAAAATCCACATGATAGATGTATGGATGTTCACTATAGAGTACTTTCAACTTTTCTCTACGTTTGAAAATTTTTTAAACAAAAATATTGGAAAAAATAAATAGCAAAATGGAAAAAAAGGACATCAAATATGTTAGATAATGAAAACTGATTATGTATTACTGAACACAGTTCATTAAACAACCAGCTTGAACATACATATTACCACCACGTAATAATTACAAATAATATATAGACACATCTTATTCAGGGCTTTCTCGAACAGTGCCGATTTGAAATAGTGATGATTATCTCAGAAATATTTTTATATCAAAAATACATATCCACGAACATTCATTACACCACTGAGGACTACGATAATATAGATGCCCCTTGAAGTCCATCAACAAGAGCAACAGGTTGAGATGCATGAAGAGCCCAGTGAGCCAGAGGTGGTGAGTAGGACATGCCACCCTGTTGGCTTGTTTGATACATAAGGGCTGATAACAGTGTGCCTGTGGGAGGGCTGGAAGAGCCATGCTTGTATTAGGCTGGATGATCAAGGAGATAAATAATAAAATAATACCAGAAGTCCATTAGGGCTTGCCTGAAACCCTCTCAAAAGGTTCTGCAGCCAGACTGCCTGAGTCCAGTCTTGGTGCTGCTGCTTACTCACTACTTACTCTATGTGCAAGGTAAGTAACCTCTTTGCCTCATTTTTCTCATGCATAAAATGAGTGTGACCAGAGTACCTACCCCTGAAGGGTTATTGTGAGACTAAAATCATTTGTACATGTAAAGCCCTTTAGCACAGCTACTAGGTAAGAACTCAATAAATGTAAACCATGATCGTCGTTTTTAAGAAGAGCATCCTTATAGCCTGGGAGGAAGTAATCAACAAATGTCTTAACAGGTGTGGTAAGAAATTATGGCCACAGGCATGTCATACAGGGAATCTGAAGGGAAAGAATTTATGACGTGGGAATGCACCTTCATGGGACCCCTATGGTGTTATCCCTCTACAGTGCGGATTCACTGCTTGCTACCTTTTCCAGGAATGTGTCCTATTTGCTAAACAGAGTTAACCTGGAGGTGTAGTTCCCTTTACTAGATTTTTGGAGAACTCTTTAGCTGGGAGGCTGGCCCTAATCTAGTTCTAGATCCTTTTCTTAGATTATGATTTTATAATAAATACAAATCTTTTTTATTGTGATCCCACAGCATCCACATTCACTTTCTATGTTTGGGGAATCTAGTGTGCATCTTGTGGAGAAGCAGGGCCCACCCCATTACAGAGGCAAAAAAGTCAGATATTTGTTTTCCCTTGCAGCTTGAGTTTAGCTTGAGTTGCTAACCTCACGGTACATTCTCTTGCCTGAGAATTTGAATCCTCAGGGAGTTACCTAAAGAAGCAGGGACAGTTCAGAATTTCCTGCAGTGGTGGAGGTGGTGGCTGTGGGAGCCAACATCCAGATGTGGTTGTGTCAGCAGTTTCTGCAGAGTTCCCCAAGCAGCAGGTGGTGGCAAACCAGCCATGCATCCAAAGCTCAGTAGCGAGGGCTCAGCACCTAACCAGGATACTCCCAGCATGTGGCCTTGGCAGGAGTTCTGGTTACCTACATTTTCTTGGTTTTTGTTTATATTTTGAGCCTGGTTCTTTAGCTTGTATGTTTATTCTGTGAATTACCCACTAGCTTTCCATTAATTCATTTTTTTTCAGTAATTAGCCAGGATTGGTCTTCATTGTTTGTCACATGGAAGCCTGCCTAATGCACTGGTTTTTGGTGATCTACTGATCCTGTTCTATACCTACTAGTACTACACTGACCATTCCTTTATGTCACAGCAAATGTATTAATTGTAGAAAAGCCTAACCTTTGTCTGTTGCAGTCCTTTAAATCTTAATTTTCGAAATATCGTCTTTGTGTACTCAGCCATAATCAACCATGTTTCTTATCTGAAATTTTTTTGTATTACTGCAATATGCATTTTATTTATTCAACAACATCAATTTACCAAACATCTATGGAACATTTATTGACTTTGTGCTAGGCAATGGTTAGGCTTTGGAGACATAAAGTCAAATAAAACATGATCCCTCCTGTATGTATTTAGAATTCTAGTTTAATTTGTTGTATCATGGTGAGATCCAGGCAAACCAATTCAGCCTAACCCAAGGGATGGCAGGAAAGTAAACAGTCCAATTAATGGTAGGAGTGAGGGGGGGAAGGCCGTGTAATAGGTGGCTAAAAAATCTTGATAAGAGAAGTTTGACAAGGCTTGGTTCATACCTAAGCTCTTATTTGCTTTGTGAAATAGGACAAATTACTTAACCTATCTAAACCTTGGTCTCTTTATCTGTAAAGCAGGGATAATAATACCTCCATCCTCATATTCTTTTGAAGTTTAAATGAGATAATAGATATAAAGAAACTACCATAATGCTTGGTCCACAATGAAGTGCTTAGGGAAATGGTAGCCACATTCGCATACTGGAATAGGCTGCCTATAGGGGTTCTGTAATTCCTAGGTCAAGTATAACTCTTAAGATCATGAACTGTGTCTTAATAGTCTATATTAGTTCCATAATCTCTGTGACTATTTTAGTCCCTCTTTTTTTTTTTGCCTTTTCTAGTCCAGTTCTATTATATTATTATTAACATCAGTAGTCAGAAGCGTTATGTTTTCTTCCTGCATGGATAAACCACAGTTTTAAATAGAAGTAGGCAATGTTTTTTCTGCTTGTTTTTTTAAAATACTCTCCTTGGTGCTGTTTAGCAGCATTTTAATTAAAGTTTTGGCTGTAGCATCATGTTGAGGCAGTGTCCTTCAAGGAATTTCTATGTCCTTTCCCTGGGTTGAAATAGTGTCTTAATAATAGGAGCTTGAGAATATTTTTCCCTTAATTGTGTAAATATGTCCTTTACACATATTAAAACCTCTTTGCCCCTTTTCTGCTGACTCGTGGGCATTTACCACCATTTGATATAGAAGGCCTGACTTGTATGTTTCAAAAACACTTAGGATGCATCAGTCTCCCTTGTAGTATTTTTTTCCCCATGAAGATCAAGAAAAATGACTACTTTACCCAATATGGTATCTGATCTTTTTCCTGAGTGTGCCTCTTTTCGACTCTGATCATTAAAGTGTTATTCAGATTCTTCAGCCCACTTTGTTTTTTAAAAAAATGCGTTATAAAAAGTGATTTATTTTCTTTGGAGTCCGTTTCAAAGTATTTCTCCATTAATATTTGGTTAAGTTTTCAGTTTCTAGCTGACCTGCTATGTTTTGTGGGCTTCCTTGTTTTCCTCGTATGGTATAATTTTCTATTTTTCTTTTACCCCCGTAATTGTTGTTTTGGCCATGAGTTAAATAGAGAGTTTTTGTGCATTCTCAAAAGAGTTTTTAATTAAAAAAATTTTTTTTGAGGGACTCCCAATCTTATAATACAACTTCATTTTGGGGTGTATAACTTCCGATGAGGTATTTAAAAACAGCCTTCTATTTTATTTTCTCCTTTCATTTACTTCTTTTCCCACCTCAACGCCCACATTTGCTTATGTTAAAATCAGTGGTAATGACACCAAGTAAGAGATTGCAGACTGAAATTCTAATGCCAGGATTGCTACAAAGTCACTGTGTGGCTTTTGTTAGGTCATTCGACTGCTGTGGCCTCTAATTTCCTCATCTGTGAAATCAGGGGAGTTTATTTATTCAACAAGTATTTAATTAGGCACACATTATATACTGGGCACTGTTCCAGGTGCTGGAAAATCTGCAGTGAACAAAAGAGTGAAGGTGCTTCTCCTCATAAATGTGTATTCTAGTATTCTTAAATTTTATAAACTTCAAGGCCCTTTTGCATTTACAATGTCATATGTATAATGATACATCCACTAAGTTCGATTCTCTTTTGAAAAGAATAGAAAAAAAACCCTGTAATATGTCTGAAGTTGGTGTTTGGCTTTTTGGGTATTCCTTTGACTTAAAATAAACACCTTATAGTTTACCCTAAAGAGAGTTCCATGGAAACCAGTGTGAGATGCTTTACCTAGAAAGGATTCAGGTCAAAAGCTGCGTACTATATCCCCCTCTTAAAGTGAATCTTAAAATGCTTTTTGGACATATGCTTCGGATCTCTGCCTTTCTGAAGCACATTAAAAAAGTAATTACTGGAATAATTGCCTCTGATCTTTATTTACGTGTAGGAGTCAGCATCAAGAAAGAGGAAATGAAAGCTTTCTTGGTTACTGCCGTAATGAAACTATCCATTGAGTTATAAGATTGTATTCAGTTATAGACCATAAAGCTCTTTGCCAGGGATCAGTAGTAATTCATAGAAGATGAATAATAAAAAGTATAAATTTTATTATTTGATTGGTATTATAATAAATAACATATGCCTTGGAGAAATAATGAGCTGTTACACATTTAAACATACTTGCCAATGGGTTATTAGTGTTATGGGAACCATCACAATAGGAGCCCTTAAAAAATACTTAAGTCAAATATTTGTTTTCTCTCCTTTCATATTCCACTTAATTTAAAGTGGGCTATTTGTGGGATGGTATATACCAGGTAGTAAGAAAAGGGTGGAATTATACTGAGGTAATTTTGAAACTATTATCAGAATGGACCCATGTACAATGATTGTTTATAACAGATAATGGCTGTTAGGAAAAATAAAATAGAATGAAAGAGGTAAGCAAAGTGATAGAAAGAAAGTGATGAGCTGATGGAAACCCCAGAAATCATCTTGCATGAAAATCAACTGATATCAGGGTCTTTTTTAATATATGTATTTTTTATTTCAGAATATTATGGGGGTACAAATATTTAGGTTACATATATTGCCTTTGCCCCATCCAAGTGAGAGCTACAAGCGTTTCCATCCCCCAGACAGTGAGCACCGCACTCATTAGGTATGAATATACCCATTCCCTCTTCCCTGCTCCCACCTGCCCGACACCTGATAAATGTTATCACTATGTGTGCACTTAAGTGTTGATCAGTTAATACCAATTTGATGGTGAGTACATGTGGTGCTTGTTTTTCCATTCTTGGGATACTTCACTTAGTAGAATGGGCTCCAGCTCCATCCAGGATAATGCAAGAGGTGCTAGATCATCATTGTTTTTTGTGGCTGAGTAGAACTCCATGGTATACATATACCACATTTTATTAATCCACTTGTGTATTAATAGACACTTGGGGTGTTTCCACATCTTTGCAATTGTAAATTGTGCTGCTATAAACATTCTAGTGCAGATGTCTTTTTTATAGAATGTCTTTTTTTCCTTTGGGTAGATGCCCAGTATTGGGATTGCTGGATCAAGTGGTAGTTATACTTTTAGTTCTTTGAGGTATCTCCATGTTACTTTCCATAGAGGTTGTACTCGTTTGCAGTCCCACCAGCAGTGTAAGAGTGTTCCTCTGTCTCACATCCACACCAACATTTATTGTTTTGGGTTTGGGACTTTTTGATAAAAGATTTTTTTTTGATTTTATGAAAATGAATAGTAAATGTTAATTTTTGTCTGTTTCTCAAATTCTTTCTTATCCAGAATAATGACTCTTGTTTCAGCTCTCAATTACTACACTTCTAATTTTTTCTGTTCATGAGTTCATGCTACATTTTCTTAACACCCTGGCTCTAATTTCACTTGTCTCCTTAGATTAATTTTCTAAATATTGAGGAACAATAACCACAGTTAATGAAAGGAAGTGGGGTCCAACATTCTGAAATTTTCATATATATACATAAATACATGTGTGTATACACAAAAATAGCTATAAAAATATAAAATAGTGACAAAAGAAAAATGGAGGCAAGAGCTATTAAGATTTCAGAGTTTGGAAAGATTACTTTCAAATTGGAGGAAAAGGGAACATTTTGTGCATAAGATTCTGCTGGCCTTAAAAGATGGTAATATTAGGGCATTCAGAGATGCAGGGGACACTTTCTAGGTGGAAAGAATAGTAGCACTATACAGTAGAAAGTATATTGTCTGGGAATTAACTGAACTTTCGTTCAATTTTCTCTGATTCCCAGCTTCATCTGTAAAAATTGGAGGAATAACATCGAAACCTGCTGTGGGCTTGTTGTGACATTAAAATGATATAATCAAGTGGAAATGCCTAGCAAATTTTCTAACAAAAAGTGGGTGCTTTGACAAAGACCCTCTCTTCCTTTTTCATGTAAATGTGAAAATATTGGTGGCCATGATAAAGAGCTTGCTGGAGCCTTATTCCTGGTTATACCGTTTACTAGCTATATGACTTTAGACAAGTTATTAATATTTAACCTCCTTCAATCTCAGTTTTCTCATCTCTAAAATGGAGATAATAATAGCATCAATTTCATAGGGTTGATGTGAGGAGTAAATGAGTTCGTTCATATTAAGTGCTTATATAATATGTGACACTATTTATATAACACTATTAATACGTTAACTATTTTATTTTCCATAGGCACTGAGGAGCCAGTGAAAATTTCTGAGTTGGGGGTGAGGAGTGGGAAGGGGTAAGGGAGTTATAGAGAGAGGCTCAATCTTGTCTTTGGTTAAATCAGTCTGTCGGTGGTTTATAAATAGAAATTGGGTGGTGAAGGATTGAGGAGAGACCAAAAGTTGGGAAGATTAGTTAGCGGAATAGTATACACTCCCAGTCAGAGATATGGAGAGCCTGATGATTAATTGTGGTAGCAGGAAAGGAGAAGGGCCCATTGCTTAGACTAGAGATGTGCTTTTTAAACTTCAACGTGCATGTGAATCACCTGGGAATCTTGTCAAAATGCTGATTCTGGTTCAGTAGATCTGGGTGGGGCCTGACATGCTGCCTTTATAACAAGATCCCAGGTGGTACCAATGCTGCTGGACCACAGACCACACTTGCAAAGTTTTTGAGGGTAGGATTGATGGGATTTGATGATCAAGTGGTCATGAGGGAGAAGACAGAGGGATGCTGGGTTTTCAACAGAAGGAGCTAACTCAGGAAGGAAGATGGTGAACTCAGATTGACCTGCTGAGCTTGATTTCCTGAAATTGGAGTTGCAGAAGATAGAACAGTGTAATGACAAAAGCATAGATTTATTGTCAAAAGACCTGGATTAAATCCTGGCTCCAACAATTATTAGAGGGATGACTCTGGACTTTAGTTGTTCTTCTTTATCTCTAAATGGGAGACCACAACGGCTACCTCAGGACTTTTGTATAGATTAAGGGAGACACAGCTGTGAAAACTACTTACACAGTGGCCAGACAATAGGTGGCACTTACTGAATAATAATAATTACATCCATAGACTTTATAGAATTTATAGAGTAAATCCAGCTCTTAGTAAGGCTGCTCTGGGCTTTAACATATATGTTTTTCCTACCATGTGCATACTGATACTTCAAATTGTACGGTAATTTGACAGCCTTCTGAACTTTATGTTTTCTAAGTATTCATTAGCTGACATAATTTCAGGGGACTTGAATGCCAGAATTGGCAGCGGTTCCACCAGAGCTACATCCATCAGAAACCTACAATTGTCAGATTCTTCCTTTTAAAGCATTTCTCCAGGAATAACTGTCTCTGAATCAAAGAGGAAAATATCTGGTCAAACTCATTTATAATCATAGTCCAGTAATGGTAAATAGCAGGCTGTGGGATAAATCTGTGGCCTTTCACTTACATTTCCAACCAGAGGCAGCATTATTGATAATTGAAGAATTAGCTCTTCAGGGTTTATCTACATTCTTGGGCTGGATATTTTAGACTGGTAGAAAGTAAATATTTTCCCTTAAACTTAATCTAACTTTCAAAACTGTCCTCGTATCTGCTTCTATATATTACTCAATCAGTGAGATTTTAGGGATAGGGTTAAACTAAATTGAACAAATAAATATATGATATACAAAGAATGTATGACACATATTTTATTCTGAAAGGCCTCACTCATAACTATTTATAATATTAACAAATTGTGATTATGCTAGTATGTCCCTGGACTATTCAATAACAACCTCTTTTATTTCTTGTTTCACATAAAAGAGATCAGAAAGCAAAAAATAAAAATAAATAAAAAAATTCCAGGCCATATTATCAAGATATTATCTCAAGTATAACTGAGCTCAAGTCATCCAAATACTCATTAAGTTATAATGCTTTTAAAAACAACTTATCCTTTCCAAAAATTAAATTACATTACAAAATTCTGGTATGCTTTGGGCTCAGCTGCAGGGGCACTAACAATGAAGATTTGAGGACTTATCTTCCTTGGTGTCACTTCAGTACAAGTAAACTCAGAATCTCATGTATGGATTGATTACTAACCAAATCATCTCAATTCCTTCTCTAGCTCTCTGCATTTTGTTGTTTCCAGTATTTTCCATAGCTGGAACCCAATATTTTCATCAACTCTAAAAAAAAAAAATCCAATCTTTCAAGGCTGAAAAGAGCTCCAGAAGTAAATCTCTGCTGCCAGAATTATTTAATCTTGCTTGAGTAGTTGGCTGAAGTCTTTGCCAACCTATTTACCTTAATTAACTCCACAGGTATGGTTCCCTCAAGATGAACTCTAAATGTAGTTGACTCTAGATTCAAAGAGGGAAACCCTCCATCTCCTGAAATTACAGAGCCATTAAGGCTCTTAGAGGGCCCCTCGAAATAATACCAAATTTCTTCCTAAATTGAAAGTTGAAGTCTCAATCTAATAGTTTGCTTGCATATGGAGCTAACCAGTTTTAGGTGTAAATGATTGCCTGCTGCTATTATTAAAATGTTTGTTGAATGAGTGGATTCTATTATTTATTTTTTCTCCTCCAAAGACTAGCTGAGACCTTTGTGAAACTATTATCTAGATACATTATTTTTCCCCCATCAATCTTCTCTTCCTGGATTCAGTACCACCAACCATCATCTACTCAATAACCTGGGAGTTATCTTGCAATCCTCCCTGCCCTCCCCATAGGCAAACAATTCCCAACACTTGCTGACTTTTAACATCCTAAATGTGTGTTGACTTTGTTCTATCCCTGGACCCCTTCTGGTGCTATTTTAGCATAGACCCTCACATTTCTCTCTGAGCTTTCATAACAGCATCCTAAGGGCTTTTTCTGCCTCCAGTGATGGCATCCTCTGATTTACCCTTCAGAGTGATGCTGAATATTTAAAATCCACATTTGGTCATGTGGATTTTATTCTGAAAGGCCCTGATTCTTTCAGTGGTTCTTCATCATCCACAGTAAAAAGTCCAAGCTCCTTGGTATAAAATCCAACACCTCACATGATCTGGTTTTTACAAGCCTCTCAGGTTGATCAGGTTTATCTCTGACTGCTACTCACAACCTCCGACTTCATGTTGCATCAGGGTGTCTCACTGTTGGCACTATTGACATTTTGTAATGGGTAATTCTTTGTTGTAGGGGGCTGTCCTGGGCATTGTAGGATGTTTAGCAGCATCTCTGGCTTCTACCCATTAGATGTCAATGGTAATCCCTTCCCCCAATTATGACAACCAAAAACAAACAAACAAAACAAAAACAAAAATAAAAAAACTTTAGATATTACTAAATGTCCCTTGGGGGGGCAAAAGTGCCCCCTGATTTGTGACTAGGAGTTGGGTGGTGAATCACAAATTCTGCCCACATCAGGTTATGCAATGCCTCCATTTCTTTGTGTTTGTTCCTAGAGTGCCTTTCTTCTTCTTTGCTTAATGTATGGAAAGAGGAAAAGATCCTCTTCTTCTCTCCACTGCCTCTTCTTTCTTTCCTCTGAAGAGGAAGCACTAGCAATCTGATGGGTCAAGGTCCAGGACACTGATTGGACCATTTCTTTGAAAGCCCACACATAAGGGTATAACCCACTCTTCAACTTAAAAAAAAAAATTTACCCAATTAATACATGAATCTATATTTGTAAACATCCAAGCAATACAGAACATAGAATTAAAAATAAAAGCTTTTTAGTCAAAGCATTAGGATTAAAAAAATTGGTACATAATATTCCAACATTATCACCACCAGACATCCTCCGCTTTTGTGGCCATGGCCCCTTGGGGTTCAGGATTGTCTATAGAAGATTAAGGTTAGATTGGTACATCAAAACGTGGGAAACTATTGACTTCATGATGCTTTCCAGGATAATTGGAGCAGGCGATTCACATTTCAGGGCTACCTAGCTCAAAGAAATTTCAGCAAGATTACATAGACCACATCCTTCTTCCGTATTACCATCTTTCTCCAAATCCTACAGTTCTTTCCCTTCCCTCCCTATCAAAATCCACAACCCATAATAATCTGAGCCATTATCAAGAGAGACTTCTGACATTTTATGATGTATAATGTTAACAAGCATCGGTCCACAGATGAGCCCCAGATATTCTGCTTCACAAGCTTGAGGGTGAAACCTGGGATCTGTGTGTTTTACCAGGTCAGGCTCGCCCCCACCCCAGATGAGCTTGGTGTTCAGTCTGGTGTGGAAGCCAGTGACTAAAGAGCTACAAATTAAAATGATGCATCCCCGTACCCCACATTTCAACAGGTGAGTATGCCACTTCACATTCATATGGATCCAGCATCTAATATCCAAGTTACAGAAATCCTTTATAGCAGATCTCTATATACCTATATAGAGATCTATATGTCCTAAATAAGAAGTAGGCCTTCAAACAAACTAGGTAAAGAGAAAATACCAGCAAAGGCTCTTTCTTAAGACAAAAGAAACATAACTGATGGTGGGAAAATTGACTATTTTCATAAATATTTCTAGCCAGGGGACAAAGGGTGAGAGAAATCCTTTCCACACACATTTAATTCGAGAGATCCCATCCCTTAAACAGGGAATTTAAAAATAGCTCTTTCTTCTAATTCTGTTGATTATTATTGCCTGAAAGCCTTCTTCACCACTTCGGATCTCATGGGAGGTCACTAAAGGTGGTTTGGGTAAAATGTTCCTAGTAGTAGACACAAAGATGATAGAGTAGATTGTACAAATGCTTTAAGAACTCTAATTGAGACAAACCTGCATACAAAATTTTATCTGTGCTATGATAACAACCATAAAAATTCTGTTTGCATATGGACAGAGACTGAAAGGGAACATGAAAAAAATGTAAACAGTTTGGTTTGTAGGATGGCAGAATTTTGGGTGGATTTTTCTTTCTTTTATTTTGACTTTTGTTAATGTTTTTGTAATGTTTTGTAATAAACAATGCTATAAAAGAAGTAGCTGAACCTGCTGACTAATTATTGTTAGAAAGGGCAGCTTAGCATCAACTCTATCAGAGCTAAAATTGCTGCTTTTGGCAGATGCTTTCCAACATTTAAGTTGATAATATTGGATAGACTTAACCAGGAAGTCAACTTCTTCTGGTCCATAGGAACATTTTCCCCTCTAGTTCACTCATTCTGACAGGCACACCAGGTAGTAGTTCAACTGGGGCCATAAGGAAGCTGTCATTTTCATTTTGTTTTTAAAAAATAGTTGAAAAAGTTGATTGATCACACCCGACCTAATAAAGGTCTCGGATCAAATCGCCGTTTGCAATATTGTGAAAAATGCAGGGTCCTTCAAAGAGCGTTTGTCTAAGGGTGTGAGTGGATTCAAACTCCATTTTGAGGGAAATACCGGTTTCACCTGCAGGAACCCTGCAGCTTATCTCTGTGCAGAAATAGAATGGCAAGAATACAAGTCAGGTTTTAAAAAATTTGACAACAGAATGTCAGCCTGGCTTCCTGCACATCTGGTGTTTAAAGCACATGGATAATCGACAGCATAGACTATTGGCACTTCAGGCATTTGCTGGAGAATTCAATCCCGAAGTGACTTGACACTGTGCACTTGCCAAAGGCTCACCTAAGACACATATAATATCGGAGAGAGACAATTTAATGGACAAGATATCTCTCCATTCCTCTTCTCTAATCTCTGTTCTAGTGGTAATTTGTTATGTAATCAGGAAGCAACATACCTGGATTGTATTACCTCTGTTCCTGGTAGGAACACTCTCACTGAGTTCAAAATTTAGTGTTATTCCCTGAGCCTGTATGAGAATTAAGACAAGAAATTGTCCATTGGAATGATGTTTTTTCTTTTTTTTGCAAATATTATTGCTGAGGATGTTGTGTCTTCTGTCATCTAAAATCTATTATGAAAAAATTACATGATAAATTCCTTCTGGATTTAGTACATGAGTTCTTCTTTGCTTGTAATATAGGCAAACTGTGTGTTTCTCTTTGTGCCTTAGCTATTGAGAAACTTACACTTAACTAACCTCAGTACGCCTCCACTGGCAGTTTCTTACATATCAGAGGAATTGACATACTCACTTATCAGAACTGGGCACAAAGAGAAAGATGCCATTTGGTGTCCATTCCATTGCCGTACCTGTTATGGCTAGGTAGGTACAATGCTTCCAACTTTAATGATCTCACTAGAATTTTTTTCTTCAAGAATTTGTTGTTCCTAAAGTGCTGGATTTTCATAAAGGAAAAAATGCATTTCATTTTCTATAAATATCGAAATTAATTACTCATCGTTATAACTATTCATTAAAATTCAAAATTAGATAAGATTGTTCTTCATAGATTTTTTTTTTAAGCCTTGAAGCAATCCATTTTATTATAGCATGCACAGCTCCACTATTTAAGGAAATCTTGACATAAGGTTCATAATTGAATTGAGCTCATACCTTTGCCCAAATCCTTAGAAGAAATTAATGAAAGATGATAGGTAGAACTATGGTGGTTTGTTAGGCAGAAGGAAAAGTGTGAGCAGTTGAGTAGAATTGGTTTTGTAGGTCTCATCCCTACAAATATATGGGGAACATACTTATTCACTAGTTGGGAACATACTCATTCACTCACTCATTCATTCTTTCTGTCATTCAACATGTGAGTCTAATATCTTCCAAGGACCATTTTAGATGCCAAGCAAACATCGGTATACAGAACAGACAGAACTCCTTGCCCTTAGAGAATTTACATTCTAGTTGGAGGGAGACAGTCAATAATAAATAAATTAAAAAATATATGGTGCGACAGTTGGTGTTCCGTGCTATGGGGAAAAGTCAAGTAGGTAAGGGAGAAAGAGGGTGTGGGGGTGGAATTTGCTATTTTAAACAGTGTGATCAGGTGGCATCTGAGCGAGGATCGGAAGGAGAGAGCTTTGTGAGTCTCTCCGGAAAGAGTTTCCATGTGGAGGGAACAGTTTGTGCAAAACTCCCGAAGCAGGTGTGTGCTTGATGTGCTTGAGGAAAGTGAGGAGACAGGTGTGGCAGGAGCAGAGTATGGGGGCAGAGTAGCAGGAGGCCATCGCGATAGCCAGATCACATAGGGCACTCTGCAGGGCTTTCAAAATGACATGGAGACAATCAGAGGATATGGAGCAGAGGAGTAATACGTTCTGATGTATGTTTTAAAAGCATTCCGGCTGCTCCGTGGAGAATAGAGTGTGGTGGGGGAATGGAGGAAGAATGGAAGCAGGAAACCTAGCCAGGAGGCTACTTTAATAATCCAGGCGAGGGGTAGTGGTCACCTGGGCTTGGGTGGTAGTGGTTAAGATGGGAGAAGTGGTCAGATTCTGGATATATTTTGCATGTAGTGCCACTGGGATAGCTGATTGTTAGCAAAGAAGTTATGAAAGAAAAATGAGTTTTTATTTTATTTTATTTTTTTTACTTTTTTTTTTATTTCAGCATAATATGGGGGTACGGATGTTTAGGTTACGTGTGTTGCCCTTGCCCCCTCTCCCCTCAGTCCAAGTTTCAAATATGTCCATCCTATTGCATGGTGCACGTTGCACTCTTTGTGTATGCATATACCCGTCCCCTCCTCCCTCCTCCCCCCTCCCCTCTGCCCAACATCCAATAGATGTTATTCTTATATATGCACTTATGTGTTGATCAGTTAATACCAATTTGATGGTGAGTACATGTGGTGC